>PVIH01001264.1:0-75119 GCA_004025045.1 Sigmodon hispidus | reverse complement strand
TGCCATACTGCATTCCAGAGTGGCTGAACAAGCTTACACTCCCACCAACAATGGTGGAGTGTTCCCCTTGCTCTGCATCCTCTCCAGCATAGGCTGTCCTCTGTGCCTTTTATCTTAGCCAATCTAACAGGTGTCAGGTGGTATCTCAAGGTTGTTTTGATTTGCATTTCTCTGATGGCTAAAGATGATGAGCACTTTTTCAAGTGCTTTTCAGCCATTCGTAATTCTTCTGCTGAGAATTCCCTTTTTAGTTCTGAACCCCATTTTTTGATTGGGTTATTCAAGGTTTTGGGCTCTAGATTCTTGAGTTATTTATATATCTTAGAGATCAGTCCTCTATCACTTGAAGGGTTGGTGAAAATCTTTTCCCATTCTGTAGGCTGTCATTTTGTCCTATTGACAGTGTCCTTGGCTTTACAGAAGCTTCTTAGCTTCAGGAGATCCCACTTATTGATTGTTGGTCTTAGTGTCTGTGCCACTGGTGTTATATTTAGGAAGTGGTCGCCTGTGCCAATTCGTAGAAATGTATTTCCTACTTTCTTTTCTATCAAGTTCAAAGTTGCTGAGTTTATGTTGAGGTCTTTGATCCACTTAGATTTGAGTTTTGTGCAGGGCGACAGGCTTGGATCTATTTGCATTTTTCTACACAGTACCATCCAGCTATGCCAACATCATTCGTTAAATATATTATCTTTTTTCCATTGAATATTTTGGGCCTCTTTGTCAAAGATCAGGTGTTCATAGGTTTTTGGGTTTATGTCTGGATCCTCAATTCTGTTCCATTGATCCACAAGTCTGTTTTTATGCCAATACCAGGCTGTTTTTATTATTGTAGCTCTATAGTATAACTTGAAGTCAGGGGCGAATGGGATCTTAACTACATACAATTTGGTAGTTTCTATGTATTTACAAGGAGGAAAAAACCTTATTTATTTTGTCACTTTATGTTAGAACATACACTTGGGGGGGAAGTATTTGAAGGTACTGGTAATATTATTTATAGCTATAGAATACACATACTAAAAGTTTCTAACTATTCAAATTGCTAGCATTTTAGACATGTACAATGTTGTGCAAATATTAACATTATATATTTATTTATATTATCATAGCACATAGAGTTATTTCATTACATCATTTTCACACATATTTGTTTTTATTCGTCTTTCTCTTCCTTCCCTTTCCCTGCCCCTCAACTGTACCTTTTACTTCCATTCAACTCTTACGTCACATGTATTTTGTTGACCAGTTTTCCCCCATTACTCTTCTCTCTCAACCTCTGCACCATCAGTACTGGCTGCTATCCCAGTGGTCCTGAGTTCAACTCCTAGCAACCACATGGTGGTTCCAACCATCTGTACTGAGATGTAGTGCCCTTTTCTAGGCTGCAGTAATACATGCAAACAGAACGCTGTATACATACTAAATAAATCATTTTTATTTAAAGGAGTCAGATGTTGCAACCGAGACCTCAGACTCTATTGCTTTGGATAACACATCTCTCGCATTTGATGGTGAGAATCTTAATGATGTATCAGAGTCATCAACAGCTTTGGGTTTTCCTATCATCCACTCATCTTCTGGAGGGTCTCCTTCTGCTTCTGATACTGACATTGCCAGTGCCACCTGTGAGTATTTTTAGTATGATCTTCCCATGCTGAATGCTTCTACTTGCTTGTACAGTAATTCATGGTTTGTGATTAAATCAAAGCATTTGAATATTCACTGGCTACAAAATGATATTGATGAATATTTTTAAAAATTTATTCCTCAGGCTGGGAAGATGAGTCGGAAGGTAAAAGTATTTGCCACCAAGCCTGACAAGTTAAGTTTAATGTCCTAGTCCCACATGGTGGAAGCAGAGCACTAACTACAACATATATACCTAAATAAGTAAATAATATATATTTTTAATTGCTCCTCAGTAAATTATTTCTTTTCCTCGGATTTTTGGGAGTCTCATGTAACTGCGATTGCATTGAGCTCATTCTATATGAATGACAGGCACTGACCTCCTCATCTTCCTGGGATTACAGGCCCTTGGTATCATACCTAGCTATCACTGAATCTTTATGGTGACTAGATATGACCTGCATTTAAAAAATTGAATCCTTCATTCAATTATTGGTTTGCAATATCATCAAAGCCACAAATCACATTCATATTCAGCAATGTATTTTAACCACTATGATTTGTATTTTCTAATGAGTTAAGAATTTACTAACACAGAAACCAAATTTTGAGGGCAATCTCCATTTTGGAAATAATTGGCAGTCACATTTATTACATAAATCAGTGATTTGTTTCAATGCCTTTCCATATGCACTATATACTGGATTTGCTGCGGTGCCTGAAAAACCTCCTCAGCTACCATCAGAAGTAAATGTTAACCTCTCTGTGTCTCCCCAGCATATAACAAACCACTAATCCATGTGTATGAGAAGGAGTTCACCTCTGAGATCTGCTGTGGTTCTTTGTGGGGTGAGTTTGAGATATTTTTTAAGAAAATAATTTATTCTTATGTACATGGGTGTTTTACCTGCATGTATGTCTGTGTGAGGGGGACAGATAGTTATGAGCTGCCATGTCAGTGCTGGGAATTGAACCAGGATACTCTTACTGAACAATCTGTGCTCTTAAACCACTGAGCCATCTCTCCAGTCTCCAAGTTTGAGTTCTTAAAACTGAGTTTTGTTTTGCTTTAAATCTGTGTTTGTTAGAAAACTTGTGAGGCTTGTAGAAGCAAAACATTTTACCATTCCCAATCAATTAAAAATGAATTTGTCTTAATTAGTTTAGGGCTGATTTGGCATGATGAATTAATGTCTTCCATTTTATGTTTTTTAACTTGAGTTAACAGAAGTAACAAAATTAGACTTCATTATGATTATTTGACAATTTGAGTTTAATATTTTCTAAGCTAGTATATACTTAGTACAAGAAAGATTTCTGTAGGATCTTGCAATTTTTAAGTGTAGAGGATATAAATGTTCTCTCTATAAATCATGAATTTGAAAGACTTTTCTAATAATGTTTGAGAAAATTTGTGACCATAGCAATAGGACTGAGATTATATATAGGTTATCCCAAACTAGTCTGCATAGTAGATTGCTATAAAATAACTTAATACGACCTTGTTCCAAAGTAAACATTAACTTATAACTTAACACTTTATTGATTTTCACCTATATATGATTGAACAGAAGACAGGCATTTAAAGAAAATATTACAAAGAAGTAGCAAGTTTAACTATAGGGACTCAGCCCTTAAAAGAAAATGGTCATCCTCACCGGTTTTCTAATATTCTTGTTTAAACAATAAAGCATGAACACTTGAGTCTGCCAAGTACTCAGAAATGTAGTTGATGTCTAGAAAAATGAAGTAAAATTAACTCTATATGTATAGACTAAAGTTGCTTAAGAGATGAGGAGAAGAGAGAGTGACTGGGAGGGGAGGAGGTGGAAGGGAGTTTGAACAAGGGGATACATGGATAAAAAATGAGACTTTATTCATAATAAAAAGGAAGAAAGAAAGCAGCAAAAAATATAACATTCATAGGTATCATAGTGCTATGATATACATAATATTCTATATGTCAGATGTCACAATAAACAGCATGCAATAGAATATTGCTAGAATGTACGGACATCTGTTTATACATTTTAATGAAACATATTCTGTTAGGCATATACATAGTTGAATAGTATGAGGTTTCTGGCTAGTAATTAGCCTGAAATGATAAAAGTTGTCTTTATGTAGATGAACAAACTGCAATAACAAAACTAATTATATAAATTGTTAGTTAGTTAGTGAGTGAGTTAGAAAATCAAGAGGTAAAGTAAAAAACTGGAATACAGACACACATATACATAGTACAGTATTATTCAGCAGTGTAAAAGAATAGAATTATTTTTGTAGGGAAATATGTTACAAATGGATATTAAAATAAGCCAAATATATAGAAATAGATATCACATTTCCCCTCATATGCAAAATCCAGTTTTGTTTTTATTAAGTTCCTAAAAATTGAATGGAGACTATTAGGGAAAATGGAAGATGATCCAGATGGAATGAGAAGGAAAATTACGGGAGGGTAATGAGAGTGCTTTTGATTAAATTATGTGATAGACTAGTATAAAAACATCATAGTGAAAACCCTTTCTGTACAATTAATATACAGTAATAAAATAATCAAATAATACAACACTTTTCTATATCTGGGCAGGAGTCAATTTGTTGCTGGGCACCCGATCTAATCTGTACCTGATGGATAGAAGTGGAAAGGCAGACATCATTAAACTTATAAAGCGAAGACCATTCCGCCAGATTCAAGTTGTGGAGCCACTCAATTTGCTGATTACCATCTCTGGTTTGTTGAACTTCTAAAATTAACTGAGTAATTATGCAGAGTAATTGAACTGCAAACTAGGTTAAAGGCTTTCTTAGGTGAAAGTATTCATAGGAAACACTTTAAATATAACATTTAATTGGGACAGCAGAATCTCCTTGTGTTTTCTTATCCATTTATACTTTAAACAAAATCCTTTTGATCTTGATGTACTTAACCTAGGTTGGAGATCAAGAAAACTATACTTGCATCCTTGAAAGTTCTTTTCAGAGTTGTCTCTAAAACTTCAAAATTGTACTCTTACACACAAGGAACTACAGTAATATTAAGACAAAATTAGTTACAAGAATGGATTACTTTAAAATTCTGCATCAAACAGTAGTTGATTTTCATAATCTTTCTTAATTTTCATAATCAGAGCCTATAACTTTAACTATGAAAAAGCAGGTAAGTTAGCATTAAATAATTGTGACTACTAAATGAATGAAAAAAATAAATAAAATGAAGACATAACTGCTTTTAGATATGGAGGAGGAGAAGGTTTGCTGTAGATTTAAGGGAAAGCATGGCCAGAGGCATCTGGGAGAATCCAGAGTGGACATTAGCAGCAGACTGAACAGGGCCATGTAAGGGAGAGAGGAGAGAGGAGAAAGGGAAACCTGAAGTGGCAGCCAAAAGGCCAAAAGGCAAGAGAGTAAAAGGACGAGTGTCCAAAACGGCTGTCTTATATACAGAAGAGGATATATAATATGGAAGAATATACATATGGCAGAAGAACAGTCCAGCTCCTGAGCTGGAGACTTCAGGGTAGGGGGCAGGATATGCTAGCCAGGAGAACCCTGTAACAAAGAATGAGGGAAGCTAGGGGAACCTGGCAGCCAGTGTTGCTTTGAGATGTTAATAAGCACCTTAGTTAGCCCTTTGTCCTGAGTTTGAGAACTAACACTAAACAAGGGTTAGTATTAGAAAATCAAAAGACAACTAATGGATTAATGGGAATGGTTAACATAAAATTTGGCTACAAAATAAAATGATACCAACCACTGATATTTAGGAGGTTTTGTACTCCAGAACATAAGCTTTGTGTAATATGTATTAGTGTGCAAATTGCCATATGATTGGATGAGATTCATTCTGCTTCAAGGTTTGATTAAAGGCAAAACCCTTTAGAGATAAACTCAGAGTTCATAATATTTTAATCATATTTCATTAACAATAATTTGCAATGATTTCAAGTACACAGAAGCAATACTTAGTTTTGAAAACATCTAGGTAGCTTAGAGACTATATACATCTGGAAGGGAATTTTTTTCATCTGATTTTCTGAAACCCAGAAATTACAATCTTAAACATAACCCAAATCTAATTTGTTTTTGTTTGGTACTGGGGTTTTTAAACTAAGGCCTTGTACATGGTAAGCAAGCATCCCTCATCCTACAAATAATTTTTTGTGTCAAATACTATTAAAATGTCATCTTCGGATAAGCATCCTCAAAGGCCACTCTGAAAAGAACCTAAAAGGATGCAATGTGAACTAATTCAGTAGTTTATTCTACCAATGAAGTACAAGACGGCCATAAGTGCAATTGTCTGAACCCTAACACCTCTTTAAACTTTAATCACATTAAGAATTTTACTGGTAGGTTGAGCATGAAGACACATGCTTTTAATCTCAGCACTCAGGAGGCAGAGGAAAGTGGATTTCAGAGCTTGAGGCCAGCATGGTCTCAAAAAAAAGGATTCTTATTATTAGGATTTTTATAACAAAATTAAAAATTAATAATAAAAATGAATAAAGTCATTATATAGGGCCTTTAGTGTTTAAATAAATTATAAGAACTTGATAGGATTAGCAATTAAGAAATTAAAATTAAAGACTATTTCATTCATGAGTAGAATTTTAAAAAATTGACTCAAGGATCAATTTATATATTTATAAATATCCATGTATGTAGATATATGGATGTAACTACAATTAATGACAATAAAGGCCATGGATTTGAGAGAGAGAAAGAAGAATTCTGTTGGAAAATTTGAAAGGAGGGATGGGAAGGAGGAAATGATGGGTTTATATAATAATCTCAAAAACAGAAATAATTCAAACATTGCTTCAGAGAGGATAGACTGGTGGTCACCAGTGGATACACTAAATGGGAAAGGGGAAAAAAGTTGATTTAAAGCAACAGGTACATATTAGGTAAATTTTCAATTAGAGAAGTACATCTTGTTCATGGCACAGTAGGTGAATGTATTGGCACAGTGGTACCTAGTAGAACCAAACTGACTCTTGGAATTGAGACAGAAGACATGAATATTATGTTAAAAGTAACTCTTAGTTTAATGAACATTTAGTTTAAAGAGCAGCACACCCCAACTTCTTTGTGTTTCTAGAATGTAAAAAGAGAGAGAGAATTGAAATGACACCATGTTTTCCTACCAGGCCACAAGAACAGACTTCGTGTCTATCATTTGACTTGGCTGAGGAACAAGATTCTGAATAATGATCCAGAAAGTAAGAAAAGGCAGAAAGAAATGCTGAAGACAGAGGAAGCTTGCAAATCTATTGATAAGTTGACTGGCTGTGAACACTTCAGTGTCCGTATGTCCATTTCATATTTAATATTGCTATATAGTTTATGCTTCTGTTTGTGTGGAAAAGTCCATAGCTGCAAAAGACAAGATAAGGAAAAGAATTTGCAACTTGGGGGGCTGGAGAGATGGCTCAGCAGTTAAGAGCACCATCTGCTCTTCCAGAGGATCCGGGTTCGATTCCCAGCACCCACATGGCAGCTAACAACTGTTTGTAGTTTCAGTTCCAGGCAAACACTAAGGCAAATAAATAAATAAATAAAATAAAGTTTAAAAAAAAAGAATTTGCAACTTGGAATAAAAATATGTGTGACTGTCATTGAGGCATCTCCTAAGCCTATAGTTATAGCCATTGTCTGAAGTAGCTCTTGGAGTTAGAGTTGGATTAGTTCTTCTTTCTTCCTTTCCTAGTCACTCTGAATATATGAAAATAATATTTTTCTTATAACTATTTTTGATATATATTTAGCAACTTGAAGACATGTATAAATTTCCTTTCCTATTTCCATATTTCTATAAAATATGATCTCACTTAATACTGACCAGGAAACTTTATAGTGAATTTGAAAGAGTTTTTCTGTGATCTGTTGATTGTTGTTCCTAATATTCTATGTTTCATTATAGAATGTTTTCATATCCTGTGTCTCTTCATAAATATCTGTAAAATAGAGAAACAATCCTTTTTGGCCTCAGAAAACTATTCTGAGCTGTCAGCAACTATGAAGTAATGTTATTCCAGTCTATTGTATTTCTGAATTAAATCTTCTCTATTGTCAGTTTCCTTGTACTTTGAAGCAGTTGACCTGTAGAGAAGAATTGGTAGTGTAAGCCAAACATTGCTAAAATCGCATTATATAAATTGCAAATGAATAATTTATCATAACTGTTTTTGCTTTTACATGTGTGAACATATATACACATATACCATTAAATGAAGGAATTTGCATCTAGAAAACTAAAGTACAGGATAAATTCTTCTAGCTTTAAATAATAGTACTGCCCTGCACTCATTATATAAATATGATAGTCCCGAAGGTCAAAGATGTTCCATGATGTTAATTCAGGAGTTTATATTGTACCACTACTTCCGATTAATTTGGAAATTTTTATCTCAATGCTAGATGTTTTTTTGCAAAGGTAATTATCTTGGAAGTCTAGTAAAGTCCATCGTCCTAGCTGAGTCCATTCCAATCAATGGTACTATTATCCAGGACAATCAAAAGTCATTTCTTCTACTGACAAGTAAGAGAGATAAAAAAAATAAAAGAGGAAGAATAAAATATGATCAAGTGACAAAATATTTGAAAGAATTAGAACAGAAGCAGTATTCTAACCAAAAAGGAGGGATGTTATATAAGATAAGCATATGCTTTGTATAAAGTTTAATTTCTCTATCAAAAGTGTTACAAACTATGAAATGTATTTTTATGTGAACAATTCAGTATTACTATGATCTTATTTGCATAAAAGTTCAGATTTTGCTCTCCAAAGAACCCAATATTCCATCATAGTATTTCCATTCTTTTCTCCTTCTGCACCTTTTTTTGTTTTTTTCAAGGCAAAGTTACTCTGTGTACCCTTGGCTGTCCTGAAACTCACTCAGTATACCACCACTGCCTGACCCCTTTCCCACTGTTTGTTAAATACTAGACAAACATTAACCTACCTTTTTGCTCTATGTATTTGCCTTACCTCAGAAGCTAACAAAAATATATCCATGTATTATGTAGTCTTCTGTAACAGATTTCTTTCACTTAGTATAATGCTGTCAAGGTTCATTTGTGTTGTATCATAATACAACATGTGTTAATATTTCATTTTTAAACTGAAGAATATTAATGTATTATATAGATACCACTTGTATTTATCCACATATCAGCTAATAGACATTTGCATGATTGCTACTTTCATGCTTATAAGAGTAATTTTTTGTGAGTATTTATGTGCTTTCTTGTTTTCTCTTGGGTAGTACTCCTAAACTCTTTTCACACTAGAGTGGAAATTCAAATTGCCACCAGTAATATATAAGAACTCCATTTTTTTTAAGAAAATGGTTATATTTCATCTTTGGGGTCAGAACATTTACAAAACATTTAGGAACAGCTTTTTCAGTTCCATAAAACAAATCATTGAGATTTCAACATGGATTGTGTTTAATCTATAGAGATTGTTTTAGATAATTAGATTTTAAGAAAACTGCCTATCCATGAACATGGAAAGTTTTTTCATTTATTTTGACTTTCTGTAATATCTTATTCTCTGTTAAGAAACTCTGAGCCTTGCACATGCTACCAGAACACTTTACCACTAATCTACACTCAACCCTTAGATGTCTGAAGTAGGTTCTTGGTATGTGTCCCCATGATGACCTCAAACTCAGAATCTTCCTTCCTAAGCCTCCCAAGTGCTAAGATAACAGTTATGTGCCACTCAACCTTACTAGATATTTATTTTTATTCCTTATTTTGCTATAGTGTATTATAAGAATAAAATAAGCTTGAATGCTAGTAAATACAGTCCATGGAATTATGTAGTGAATAAAGAGAATACAATTCCATTCATGTAGCTGTTCTAAAAATACACAGATTTTACTCTTAACATTGTGATTATTTTATTTGTGACAATAAATATAAACTCCTGTTTGTTCTTGTTAATTCTGACTTCTTTATATGCTGCCATTATAGTTCAACATGAAGAAACAACATATATTGCTGTTGCTTTGAAATCATCAATTCATCTTTATGCATGGGCACCAAAATCCTTTGATGAAAGCACTGCTATTAAAGTGAGTGACCATCTTATTTGCATCATTCAATTTTTCTCTAAAGAAGAAACTTTAAACAAAATAGTAAATTGAAATGTAGATGTGGAAATATATACCATTTGGCTACAATTATTGTAATTTTAATATACCATGTCAATAATTATCATTTAACCCTTTTTTAGACAATCCACAGGTGCCACAGCAAGGGAGAGTTTGAGGGAAGTCCCCAACCCCTCCCCTTACAGGACATCCCCACCAACTCCTCTCTCCCATTTCCTGTAGTCAACATGAAGATCTTCTCTTCTAGATGCCCACACACAGGCTTCAGGTGCCACCCCAATGACTTGAAGCTGGGAAAATCCCTGTTCTCTCTTAGTGGGGGGTGGAGGGAAGGTAAGAGATGTGGAGATACTAAGGACGCCACATTGGAAGTGGGGAGAGAAAAGCCTTGTTCCAACTATCATTACAACAGTAGGTGGGTGGGGGAAGGGTGTGGGGGAACTATAGTTCTTCTGATCTGAAACATACTTCTTGTAGTACTGTTCTGGGACATAGTGGGAAGGTACAGCAGTGCCCTTTACATCTTATGATGTAACTCAACTTGCATGGGTCAGCTATGGAAACTAAGCCGTTTAATGGCCCAAACAAACTGTTACTGTTGTTTTTCCTTTCCCTTAAACTGAGTTCTATTTAAATAGGTTATTTTATTTAAAAGAATCGTTTTTTAGAAAATCCAAGTAGCTCTTTTGTCTTGCTTATTATAGGCATCAGAATCAGTGGGAGCATTTGTTAAATGTTTAGATCTCAGACCCAACCCCAGGCTAAATTAATGGGTCTGCAGTGGGGCCTGAGAAACTAGACTTTAACAAATGTTCTCAATGATACTGAACTAAATGGTCCACATGCAGATTTCCCAAAGTACTGATAGGAGCACATCTTGATAGTCTTCAAGGTATTCATGAAACATATTTGTATCTTAGATCAGGATCTGTTTACATGTTCTATTTTTTAGGCTAAAGAAACATCATATATATTGATCATGTTGAAACACATAGGAATACTCGTCAAGAACTATTTGCATGTTTGCTCAGTATCCCCTTTCTAGATAGAATAGGCTACTATATAGACAATCAGTATACTGACAGAAATAGCATCCCTGATCTGATCTGCTTAAACTGGGTCTTGGTTCAGCTGCCAATATTTGGATATGGGTTAATTCTTGGGTGTCTGCTGACTTTTCAGCGCTACCTAGTATGGAACTGGAAAACAAAGAGATAAGTACCAACAATATGTTTAGCTGATTCCTGTCCAAGTCCTCATTTCTGTTTTTTGATGTCTACCTCATGACCACGTTATTCTGAATTCTATGATGCTTAGTTCTTTATATAATGTGATCCTGGCAATGAATCCTATATGACCTTTTGTTCCCTTAGACTGTAAACCATAGGAGTCTTAGAGGATTGTCTGTCTACCATAGGTTAATATGTATGACCTTTTTCATTCCTTACCAAGTATGCATTGATCAATCAGCAGACTCCGAAGGAGACTACATGTCCTATGAAGCTTATATACGAATATTGGCAAAAATACAGGCAGCTGATCCAGCAAACCGGTTTAAGAGACCAGATGAGCTCCTTCATTTGCTGAAGCTCAAGGCAAGGAATTTAAGAGCAGCTAATGAAAGAACAAGGCCAGATGCGTTTCTGAGGGTCATAACAATTTGGTTATTGTAGGCTGTAGGAAGCCATATGTTCAGTCCCCAGTATTATAAATCAATCAATCAACCATAAATGGCCATCTGAGTTTTATTAACTCGTAAATATGGCAAAAGAATAGGAAATTTTTTGCCTAGTCAAAATGTCAATTTGGCCATTGGGCCATATATGCTTTTTATATTTTCAGGTGTTTCCAACTCCTGATCTTAAGCCAGTAACAGTTGACCTGGCTATTGGTTCCGAGAAAACACTGAAGATTTTCTTCAGCTCAGCCAATGGATATCACATCATTGACGCAGAATCTGAAGTTATATCTGATGTGACCTTGCCAAATAACGTAAGATAATACCTTCAGATCCCTAGAACTTATAAATACTGTGAACTTTTTCTAGTTATCAAAAGTCTCAAAAATTTAAAGTATAACTTTCTTTCATTTCTTTTACTTTTAAAAAGTAATATTTACGTGTACTTCATGTACATTGATGTTTTTCCTGCATGTACATGTATGTCTGAAAGTATAGAGATCTAAGAGGTAAGTTTAGCATTTCAGAAAGTATTACTACATAAATAAAAATCCCTAATGGTTTCAAAATCCAGATATTTAAGTGCAGTCTGCAGACAGATTTTGTTTGGCCCTAATGATTTTGTTATTAATGAGCACATATAACCTTTAAAATCCAGAGTTCTATTGATTAGCCAGATCTGACCATCTCAAGGCCACACCACCATCTGGCCATTATCAAGTGGAACTAATTGAGGTCTGCCTCCTTTTAATGGTTTTATGTTCTACATTCACTATTCATTCATCTTTGTGCATTTATGCTAATTGGCCCTAGGATACTTTTCAGTTGGCTTTATCATTTCTATACTCTGCAATATTCTAATAGACTTTGCTAATAAATCAGTAGCAGAATTACATAATTATATGTACCCCCCTATTTACTGCATTATCTTTAGACTACAGAAAATTTCTTAAATTCATTTATGATATTTATTATATTTGGAAATTTATGATGGAAAGATTCAATATTTTTAAAGGAAATGGACTTAAACCCAAGATCTAAATTGTGAATGCTTGTATAAACACTCATTATATATAAAGAACTTGACAACAACATCATACCACACTAATGTATCATACAAAATATTGATGGTGAAATTGATGGTTATTTAAAACTGCTGTCTTTACCAGCAGTTGTTTTCTTCTTCATTTTTTCCTGATATTCAGTTTGTTGACTATTAAGATTTCAGCAGCTTATCCTTATATAAAACCCCTGGAGACGACATATATATATGCCACTCAACTTGTGTGAAATTTTTAACATTTTAAAGAATACAGCCTATGTCTCAAATAATGCAATTAAAACAATTAGTAGAACATTGGTAAATACATCTTTAAAGGCATTTTGATGAAACTAACATTTATTAGCTAATGACCCAGTAGAGCCTATATAGACAATTTACTCTATTTGTGCTGTGAAAACATTAGACACAATCTCAGCCAAAACCACAAAATAATTGATATAACTATTTTATTCTTCATTTAAGTTGCCTCTGTAGCTTCCTGCATCTTATATTCATCATCATAATAGTCTTTATTCAGAAGCCAGTGCAATAAGGGATATTTGAGTGTTGGTTTAAGCCTGCACTTAATGATCTGGGCATATTAGCATACACATATAATCCCATAAGTTTGGAAGTGTAGGCAGGAAGTTTGGGAGTATTATGGCCAGCATTAGCTATTTAGCAAATTTGAGGCCAGCCTGGCTTGAAAAATAAAATCATTGAACAAGTTTAAATCTAAAATAAATAATAAGCAGGGAAGTCATTTGCTTTAGAAAATCAGTTAATTAACTATAGAAATGAGAGTGAGAAAAGAAAAGATTTTACAAATCATTTTCTGACCTAATTAGTATACCTCATACATACGCAAACATTTTTAGACTAATTCCCTAGTGTTTTGACCCACTAAAATGGAAGGGACTCTGATATAAGGGACAGGAGAGTGTCTTCTGAAAGAGAATGTTCTAAAAATAATATTTTCTTCAAATTGATAGATTACAAAGGCTCTAATGAATCAGGGTAGCCCCACGTGCTGAAGGGTATCTGGTTGCTTCAGCACGCATCCTAGAAGCAAGGGAATTACCTCAGAGGCTGTCTGGATTTGCAGCAGTACCATTTTATTACAAACAGATTTTCTTAAAACAACCTCATTTCATGCATTTTCTTTCATTCGTTTTTATCTGTTTTCTGAGTCAACTGCTCATGCAAGTACCCAGGGAACGCATTAAAATTGCGTTTTGCCTCTGGATTCCCATTTTAGTTTTGAGGATTGTTGTTGCTGAGACATGGCCTCAAGCACTTGGCCTGAGTACGCTGGCTTTGGCAAGTATAGTTTCTGACCTTTTTTCCCCTGTAACTTGCTAATTTGATAAAATAGCAAAACATATTTTTTAACTTAACAGAAATACTGTCAATGGCATAATATTTGTGCTCTGACCAGATTTTGTCCCATTTATGAATCTGAAAATTTATAAATGCTTAATTATGTCTTAGTATTTTCTTATTCTGCCAACCAATAATTCTGAATTTGCATTTTGATTCTATGTTAAAATTATGTGACTTAACATTTTCTTGAATAGGGGACAAGTATAATCAAACAATCCATGAACAGTATTAAAAGTTGTCCTTTAAAACATTTGAAGCTCAAGTTATTTGAGTGTTACTTTCTTTGAATTTGCTGATGACCAAAAATTATGCATATGATTTGTTACTTGGCTCACATATTCATTATGAAAATACTGCTTAATTTCTGAAATGAATTTTAAATTCAGGACTGTATTATTTTTCCTATTACAATACATCATACTTTTGTGGCATTTCAAAAATTTCTCTGTTTTAGAAGTACAGTTCTACTTCTTTCCAAATTATTATCCTAAGTAAATTATAGAGATGACCTTGTGACATAATGGAAAGCACTTCTGAAATGTTTAGTTTATCTCATTCTATTGAATTTAGAACCAGAGTTACCTTCCTCACTGCACGTTGAACTTCTTTTGGTCGTCAATTAAATTAATAGCTGCTTCAACTAATAAAATAGTGATAAAATTTTGAACGCAAAATGCTTTACAAAACATAATCCTAGTCCCTAAAAATCATTTTATCACAGAATATCATCATTTTACCTGATTGCTTGGGAATTGGCGTGATGCTCTCCTTCAATGCTGAGTCTGCCTCTGAGGAAGCAAATGAACAACTCTTCAAGAAGATCCTTGAAGTGTGGAAAGACATACCATCTTCTGTAGGTATGTACCAAATTCCTTTATCTCTCAGATAATCCAGAGAAGCTTTAAGACAATGAAATTGTGTCCCAAATAAGGTTTCCAGAATTGTGGTTTTTTTTTTCTCAAAAAGTACATTTAAAAAGTACTTCTATTTTGTTTAGTCATCAGTGTTCTGTTTAGAGAGTATTATTTGTGTGAAATCACTTATATAAAAAGACAGAACTCCTGGAATAAGTTGCCACCCAGGTGGCAACATGGAGAATTCTATTTTTTTTTCTAACTAGAGCACTTTATTTCTTTAAATAGCCTAGGGCTGCTTGTCTGGGAAATTAAAATCATTTGAGATTCTTTTATATGTTTCCAATGTTTAGTGACTAGAGAACAGAATATATACAAATAGTTAAATGTTATAGAGGGTAAAGAGTAGAATGGTAGGATGAATGACAATTCTCTTTCCTTCCTCGTGTGTGTGTGTGTGTGTGTGTGTGTGTGTGTGTGCATGCATGTGTGTTTGTGTTTGAAGAGACAGTGGGTTATACATAAAAGAGGCCAGAATCTTCTAAAACACCCATACAGTAGATTGACAAGTGACACCCACTTTATTTTAATGACCAATTTGAATGAATTCATTTTTGTGCAGTTTTCCTATGGAGTGATAATTTTTTCATTGACTCTGCAAAATTAAAAAAAAAACTTACAGTCAATGTTAAGGATTGTCCTGAAAACCTGTTCTAATTTCTTCAAAAAGTTAAGAGTTTACTGAGGATTTAATGCCATTATAAATAACAGACACTAAATGCTTATGGTAGAAATTGATGGATCTAGGGCAAAAGCAAGTAAAAGCAGTGAGTCATGTTATATATTTTATAGTGATATTTCTGGGAATAATAAGTCAAGTAGAAACTAGTGATACAGCCTAGGGAAAGAACACATCTCCAAAATCTCAAAAAATATATGAACCAGAAATGAAAATTAGGTAACCAAGCTCAAATTGGAAACTGAGAATAACCTTAATATTCAAGCCAGTAGATGATCATAAATGTAAAAAAGGGATCTTCAAGGTCTACAATATCTCTTATACTCAGGCAAGAAAATTTCTAACCTAGATCAAAAAGCTATTTTCATTTGGTAGAATCTGAAAGATACATATATGTAAAATAACTTATACAGTGCAAGCCCATGATATTATCATTTGCTTAGTGCATATTGAGGATATATTACAATATAACACTTATCAAGAAAATAATTCAATCTGTTTTCTAACTCAAAACAATTTGTCTTTAAAGATAGCTTAAATTCAGATATTCCTAAACTAAAATTTACATTTCTATAAACTATGGTGTTTTCAATAACAAGAACAATGTTTTTTATCCCCAAATAATTGTGTAGAACTTTAAGAATTGTAGAAAGTGTTATCAAAAATCTCTACTTCCAGATTTTAGATTCTCATTTTAGAAAGCAAGTTAGTTTAATAAGTGTCTAGCTTAAATGGATCCCTGACGATGTAAATACTGAGTATTGGACTCAGTAGACAGGTTGTGTTAAATTAGAAAGTTTTGCTCTGTGTGGCTGTTGAGAATACTATTTTAATGTGGAAGACCTGAGTAAAATTCAAATTTATATATATGATAAAATCTGTTACTAGTTACTGTAAGCCAGGTCATTGGTTCTTCATATTCCCCATGGCAAATTTAACTGGGGCCTGACATTACACTAATAAAGTTATTTCAGGAGAAATATTTTTCATAGTCAAAATATGATCGTAATTTTGTGACAACTTTGATATCAAAATTATATTTGTAAGTAGTTTGCATTATAATAAAAACTGGGATAATGCATACTTGGCAGTATTCTTTGAGATAAGCTACATTGCTCACAGTATGCTAGTTACCTTTATTGTTTACCTAGTCTTCCATAAGTTATTTTATGTAAATTTAATATAGAATCAAGCAGGTAAATTTTGTTTTAAACAAGAGTACCTGAGAGAATTTGATAAAACAGGTGATTAAAAAAAAATTTCACCCCTTTAAGATAAAGGAAAGCAGTCAGATTAATTAAAGAATTTTACTTTCAGTCATCAAAGTGTCACATTTTGTGTTTTAACTTCAGTTAAAATTTGTGTCATTTTAAATGTTACAATTTAATTTATGTATGTAAATTTTCTTCCCCATAAATTTCATAAAAAATAATAACTTGAAAGTCAAATATTTAAGAATATTACTTCTTTGGCCATAAAATACTTCACAGAATCAACAAATATATGGACTTCTCATAATAAGCATTCTGCCTCCAGATAATATTTTTGTAATTGATAGTGTCACAAGAGATTATAAAACATGCCTAAAAATCTTAAATGTAATACAATTTTCCTCAACAGGAAAAAAACCTTAAATGTATAAAATTACCCTCAGTTCTGCTTATAGTAGGAAAATTTGTTCAATTAAATTAGAGTTACTGAAGTCATTATTTGAATAAGACATTATTTAATAAAAATTACTAGTATTTTTTTTCAGGGCTAAGAACTGAACCCAGATCCTTGCACTCTACCACTGAACTAAATCCATACCCCTTGTTTTATTTCTTTAAAAATCATTTTTTATATATGCTACAATATAGCATATATTTATTAGGACCCTTCAATCTGTATGTGGTGTGATAATGTACTTTGCCCACACTATTATTATTTTTTTAAAGTCATGGGTTGATCTGAATATCTACAAACATTATTATATAATAATTATAAACAATGTTAACCCTTGGGTTAGTCTGTGGTCTTACAGTATATGAATAAAAATATGACCGAAGATCTAGGAAATCGGTGGTGATCACTGTACGATCTATAGGTAATTACACTCAATACCAGCCCTAAGCAGCAAAATGTCCTAAAAGGCAGACTTCAGAATAATGCCAAAACCAGATAAGTTTAACCTTACCTGTAACTATTAACTTCTTAATAGTTAACTGTGCTTATAATGTTTTTATCTCACTGCTACAAAAATGAAATGTTCTTTTGATGTTTCCATTTGTATTGTAGCCTATGAGTGTACACAGAGAATCACCGGGTGGGACCAAAAGGCTATTGAAGTGCGGTCCCTGCAGTCCACTATCCTTGAGAATGAGCTGAAGCGCAGGTCAATCAAGAAACTGAGATTCCTGTGTACCCGTGGTGACAAGGTATAGTTTACACCCTTCAGCAAAGCAAAAATAAACTAGGCATTCCTATTAATTAGACTTTTGCTCATAAATATTTAGAAATATATTTTTTTAAATTGGCACACCAATAATAAAAACAATTTTGTATTTTGCAGAAGAGATAGATTTGGCAAATAATGTAATTTTGCTTCAGGATAACTCCATTTTCAAAGTAAAAATCTCTAGTTATATCCCAATTAAACTTTGATGTTTATTTGGCATGAACTTTCATTATTTTTGATCCATAGTCATTTTAATTTCCATATCAAGAAATTAAAAGAAATGACAGCAAATCTGCCTCCTTATGATGATTAATTTATTTTGGTTTTGATCACCATAATTTAATCATTCATTGTGATATTTCAGTGCATAACCTTCATGTGCACTAATCAGATCTAAACTCCATATACCTGCTTTAGTCCCAACATAATTTCTAATCTCTAGATAGATAATTTTAGCTTTGCTATATGAAAGAAATTATTAATATTTTGCTTTTAGCTTGTTTCAATTAATATAGGTTTTCTAGCTCTATGTATTTTGGTACAAATGATTGATTTTACTTTTTATCTATTTATTGGTTGATGGTTGAAGTTATTGTGGACAGAGCTCTAATAACCATGACACCTATGGATACATACCAAGATATGTGAAAGCCAAATCACAGGGCAAGTTTATTAGCATTGGGGTTGGTTTGTAACATTTTTCTTTTTTTTTTATTTGGTTGTGATTTTTTTTAGGAACTTTTATACTATTTTCCATGATGGCTATAATAATGCACTCCTACAAACATTGTGTGAGAAATCCTCTTTTGCCATCACCTTACCAGCATTCCTTTGCTTTTTGAAAATCTTCTATTTCTAGCTCTCAGCATATTCCAAGAATAAAAGAAGGCAAAAGTACTTATGTTTGTTGAATATATAATTATATGTTAGGCTTTAGGCATGCTATTTTAGAAGCTGTCTCAATTTATCTTCACAAGAAGGTATAATGATGACTAACAGGAAAGAAAGATAAAATAGAGACTTGGAAATTTGATCAGTGTTAACTATTAAAAATAGCTAGATGGAAAGGTCATCACCTAAGTTAATATTTTAAGAAATAATACTGCAAAAAAATCTTGGTAGGATTAAGAATCATTACTAATGATTCCACAGAATTCCAGTTAATATAAGAGGAAAGCAGGGCAAATTGACTGCCAAAGAAGGTACTCAGTTTTGGAATGCAATTCTATGAACCAGAATTTGAGGCCAGAGAGTTGGGGACTGCAGTTCTGCCTCAGTCACCTAACAAGATATGAGAACCAGAGAAGTTTAATTAATCTCTACCATGTTTCTTTTGCCAGGGGGTGGGAGAATCCTGGGCATGGAACCCAGAATCTCACACATGTTATGCAAACACTGTACCATTGGTCCATATCACCAACCCTTGCTTGAACTTTTAAAAACTTACTTCCTTTATCTCTAAGATGAAATTATTAATAACTGTTTGGGTAAGCAAAGTAAAAATCTTACATAATGTGTATTAGTAAACACATTTTACAGAGTATTTGGCACATAAAATATGTTAAGGGTAGCTGGTTTATGTTTCCCTCATCATTATCATCATGCCCTGCTAAGTATAACTTTTGATGACCTAAGAAAGCTTTGTCTTTTTTTTATATTTATGGCTGTGTTCTGTTCAAGTTTTCTTTACTATGGAAGAACCCATGTTTACACAACATGTTCCTCCCTATCCCATTGGATTTAACTCATTATACCAAGCAAAAGAGAAAATGTTACAATTCATTTATAATCTCAAAAATGAAAACAAATTTATTCTAGTTCAAATTGTCTTCTCTTTTAATACATTTTTGTCACTTGCCACTTCTGCTTATATTTAAGAAGTTATAGAAATTTTCTAGTTTTATGGTTTTCTGTTTCAGTGAAATGAACTGACATCATAAAAAGTAGAAAATTTAATCCCCTTTCTTTCCTCCAAATTCTGCTTTATGCTTATCCCAGTAATTTTAAATTCATAGTCCCTTTTCCACTGATTTTTATCGTATGCAAATATGTATATGAACATATATTCCTAAATATAACCTGTTCAGTTCGTAATGTTACTTGTATGTATGTACTCAGGGCTGACAGTTTGGCATTGGTCAACTAATTAGTGTCCTCTTCCCTGGGGGAAAAGCACCTCTCCCTCTTTCAGCTCCCAGCTTTCCTCAGTTGCCTATAGTTCTTAGAATTCCCCAGTTCAATGTGGCATCTCCATTTGTGTTGTTGTCCTTGCTCAGTTAAATGAAAGTGTTGTTAACCAAAACTAATAAGGAACTTCCACCAATGAAAACCACCCAAAGTAAATATTATATGGCGATTGGTAGCTGCTGAGGGGAGGAGAATCATTATTCTTTAAAGAGAACCCTGGTGGGTTCCTGTGGTCTGTGGATGACCTCACACATGTGAACATATGGTCATCATCGATTGATGATGGGTTATACATTTTAGAAAGAGAGAAGGAAGATGGGAAGAAACACATTGAAGGAGTTTGGAGGAAATGAACAAATGCTCATGTGATCATAGGAAAGTCCAAAAGAATAAATTTTAAAAGTGAAAACAGACAAAATAATAAACTATATGATTTATAATTCTATAGACTATGCATAATTTAAATTTCAAACTAATCAAATTTATGCTTCTTAAAATAAGGAAAAGCTATTTTAAGGAAGATAGCTTAATATTTTATTTACATCAAATTATAGTTATATAAACTGGTAGTTAACACTTTTGGTTTTTTATCTAGCTAAATTGGATTAGAAACTCACTGATGATGCTTTTCTCTCTTTTTTAAAGCTGTTCTTTACTTCTACACTGAACAATCACCACAGCCGAGTTTACTTCATGACCCTTGGAAAACTTGAAGAGCTCCAAAGAAATTATGCTGTTTAAAAGGTTCCAATGATTTACAACATTTGCATCCATCACATGTATGCCATTGAATCTTAACATTTCAGTTTTACCATTAGAAACACTTTAATCAGAAGCTTTTAATGTAGCACATAATAGTTTCAGTGAGAAATGCAGCTTTATAAATAAAATTAACTATAGCAAGCTCTATGTACTCCGATGGTGTACAATATCTTTTGCACGAACTTTGTAACTTTTGTTACTGTGAATTCAAACATTACTCATAGGACAGTTTGGACAGTATCTGTATTCAGATTTACAGCGTGGAGTAAAGAAACCTGTTATGAATTATATTATAAATGGACTTTCAAATAAATTGGCTCCACATAAGCTTTTCCAATTTTCCAAGCAAATGCTAGATTAAGAAACAAAAACATAATGACTTTTATAGCCCAGACTAAAATTGAACAACCTTCATGCACAAGGAAAATTACAGTGATCAAGGGGGACATGCCACCCAATTCTTTTTCACAACAAATCCACAGTTACAGACCAATTTTGATTTTTTTTCTGCCCTTTCTTAAACTGGTTTTCTCTGTATAAGAAGAAAAGAAGAAACCTCAGATGTTTGGTTTCCCCCTTCCTGAAATTCCAAATATGTGCAATAGCTCTTTTTACAATCTACCAAACAGCATATTTACTAGTTTGAATACAGGACTGAACTCCAATACACACGTACTGTAGAAAGTTGTTTTTTTTTATTTTTTTTTAACACTTCAAAGTAGGCGTCAAATTGTGTCTCCATGATTGGCTGAGGTTTGAATTTTATTATCTAGCCAATATTATGACCATTAGACAGCACTGAATATTTTTCTGTCCTACATTAAACTACATAAAATGCCCTTCCAGTTATTAAACAAAGCAATCTGACAAAATTAAAACAACAATTACTTACATTTTCACATTTCTATCACTATAAATTGAGAAACTGATTGGGTGATAATATCAAATTTAGAGTCATTTGTTGTATGTAAGTAAATACAGACTTTAAAAAACATTTAGTATATATTAAAGTCTGAAAAATTGGAGAAATTAAATTTATGCCAGTCCATATCTAAATATTTTATAGACGCCAAAAATAGGTGATATTTTTTCACCTATGCTAACTGCTACCTGATTTAAAAAACAAAACAAAACGTGATTTATACCTATCCATCCTCAATACCATGGTTTGTTCTGGGGCAATAGAAAAAGCTACAGAACCTACCACAAAGTATACCTCAATAAGTCCTCTAGCTCTGCTTCTAAAATCTGAAGCCTTTGCTAGTGGGATAATCCTCTTTAAACTACCTGGTTAACCAAAACAGAAAGCAGCTGACTGTCTGTGATTTCCTGACAGTATATCATTTCCTGGAACCTTTGTGCCAGAAATGGAGATTTGGATTTTCCTTATTACTTCTATCAAGAGTGTAGTCACTCAGTGTTCAGATTATAGAACCTGAATCCACAAGTTAAATGTGATTCACATTTCTGTTACTGTGACACAATAATGTGATCCTAAAACTGGCTTATCCTTGAGTGTTTACAATTCAAATTACTTTTTTAAGTTCAGTAGTTACTTTAAGTAAACAAATAATGTCAAATCAATACTTTAGTAGTAGTTTTCTTTTGTAAAAAAAAATTTTGTACACCAAAGGCCATGGGGAACTTGGTGCAAGTACCTCATCACTGAGCAAATGGAGCTTGCTATGTTTGAATTTCAGAAAATTTTCTCATTTAAGTAGTATGTAGGAAAAGCCTTTTATAATTTTTTCTTCTTAATATTTACTCAAAATTAAGCTTATAGTAAGTTTTATCTTAAAATCATATGTTTAAGGCAGTAATACATTTAAAAAAGACCTATTTTAGCAACTCAACTCCCATTGTTCTTTGTGGCAATTATTCCAGCAAGCACAGGAATTAGCAAACAGAATCTACAAAGCTGACCCAAAGCAACCACACAGGAATATTACCAATGCACTGCTGTGCTAACGTGTTAGTGAAGGAAAGAAGTTTGACACCTAGCAAGGAAAAGGAAGCTTTAAGCAATGGGTGGCCAAGTATGAAAGAATGAAATAGTTGAAGTAGTTTGTTAATAGTAAATGTCACTAATGAATATTTCTAACTTAGATGCTGATCTGTGTGGGATCTATATAGTCTTTGGCAGGTGAACCAGAAAAGTGGAACAATGTCATTTCATTGTCATTATACTTTTTAATAGAAGAAATGGCATGTGTCTTATACCTTGTAACAGTACCTAGAAGGCCAAGAACATCAAAGAAGTGTGGAAGGGCACCCTTGAAAGCCAGTGTAACTAGAATTATGGCTTGAAGCATGAACATTTTTGCAGGTCATGAACAGCATGCTAAAAGATTTAGGGCTGATAACAAAATTTATGAATGAATAAATGAGTTCAAAGAAAGTAAGATGCTAAGAGCAAGAAGTGAAAACCATCAAAGCAATAAAATAAGCAAATCAGTGTCTCATACACTTCCTTTACCCAAACATTAGAATGTATTCAATTAAATTCTTTCTGAGATAAATAGATAATTCAGTGATGTTTTCTGCCAAGATTCATTTATTTGAGGGCTGGACAGATAGCTAGGTCAGTAAAGCCCATGCCCTATGGCTCTAAATTCAATCACCAGAAATCATGAAAATTCCAATCATGGTAGTGGATACTTTGAATCCCTGTGCTGAAAAGGGGTAGACAAGTAGATCTCTGGAGCTTGCTTGCCAGCTAGTCAAAACTAATTGGAGAGCTTCTGGCCAATAAGAGACTCTGTCTCCAAACAGGTGGATGGCATTCCTGAGGATGACACTGGATGTTATCTTCTGCTAGCTCTAGCTCGCTCTCTCTCTCTCTCTCTCTCTCTCTCTCTCTCTCTCTCTCTCTCTCTTTCTCTCTCTCTCCTTCCTCCTCCTTCTTTTCTCTCCTCATTCCTTTACCTTGCCTTCCCTCCCTGTCTCCCTCTTCATCACACACACACACAAACACACAGATACACATGCATTCATACACAGGCACACATACACATGCACAAGCACACACAAAACACAATTCATTCACCTGAGGCAGCCTCCAAAAATAAAGAATAATGCCACAAACTCTCAATGGGATCTTTTAACTTTTTGATTTGTTTCAAGATATGATGTGCCTATTTGAATCACTTACAATCATCTTGTACGAAATTAATCTTTGAGACTAATTGTTTGATTAAAAACTCTGTAATGAATCATTGTTTGGCTTCTTAAATAAAAATTTGCAGTTATTGATTGGTGTCATCATTGAAACACACAAGCACAATGTCTTGAAATTCGGCTCATTTGAGGAATAACTTCTTTAAAACAGATAAAAAAAAAAGCTACAGCATAGGGGATATTCAAGGGTCTCTCTGTTGTATGGTTCTAGTCAAGAAAATCTGTATTTAACTAATAAGAGCTTTTTCTGTAGACTAGGGGTATGAGCCAGTAAAGAATTTGTCATGCATAAAGTACCTAGTAAAACTATTAAAAACCCAGCACTGGGGGAAGAGGTGTCAAGTGGATTACTGGAACTTGCTGGCCAGTCAGTATGGTCAAATCAGACCTTCTGATTCAGTAAGACCAAAATTAAGGTAGTAAACAACCAGGGAAGAAGTCCACCATTGATCTAGGCCCTCCAAGTGCAAATGAACATATATAGGAAATACACACATGCACTCACAAAATTGTAGAAAAATAGCTCTGAGATTACACCTGTAAAATTAGAAACAACATTTCTTCTGGATATGCGGGACATATGTAGGCTTAGTATCACATAGGATAGAGTATGACATTTTGGGTTATACATAGAGCATTGCGGTGGACATACAGGTAGAGAATCATTTGGTATGTGTAAACCCAAGTGAATTTCAGTACTACCTTCCTACTCCACCCCAGCATCTTCATGTCTGGTAGAGAATGAAAAGTAGAAATCTTATCCAAAAAGGAGAGTACATATTTATAGTTTATTAGCAATCAAAAAGGGATTTATAAAATCTAAAAATAGAAGTTAGAAGAGAGCATAAACACGGTATTGTCACATGTTTTGTACTCAGAAAAACAGCAACCTGGTTCAAAATAGTAGTTTCAGAGTAAATAAAATGAATTTATATGCATTTGTGGTTTTGGAAGCTGGTCAATACTGTAGCAAAAAGCAAAAACCAATTTGGAGATGTCCTCTGGCTTTACCACCCTATATACTTTGGTCACATTCATTTGGTTCAATAAATGCATGAGATTAAAGGAAAGTTAGGGGCTTTGGGAGTGAGTGGCTGAGTTTATCCTGCATGCTATTTTACTTTTAACCACTTGAAATTCAAAGTTTATTTTTTGTTTCATCAAAGTGTCATCTAATTCAGTGATTACTTGAATATCACTCATTTTGGCTCATTTCAAAAGATCCTCACAAACATGCAATTTAAAAATAGGTCAATAAAATAATTTTATTTATTATTTACCTTGAAAAGAATGCAAGAGAGGTTACTATAATCTCGATATAGTTCAAGGCTTATAGGTAATGACAAAAGTTTTCTTACATCAAACATCACAAAAGTAAGATATCTACTTTCTGGTTTTAAGCATTTGTTTTGGATCTGGTTCTTTTTCACAAATTATATTGTAGCATCCTGAGATATATTTAGTTGTCTTCAAAAGTTTTCAATATTTTTGAATATTTTCATCCATATTCATCCATAGTAAATTTTATGTTACTACAAACAAATATGTTCTATGCATTCATTGAAGGTACTTTTCTAGTAAGTAAATTATTTTTAAGTAGGAAGCCATTAAAACAAGACTTCCATAGCATAAAGATGAGTCTTGCAAATTGAAGTAACAATCAACATAATGGAATTCAAAGTTGATTGAATTACCAAAGTTCTTTCCCATAGGTAAAATTAAAATTACATGACAAGCTGGAAAAATATGGGCTATATTTGATAGTGCCCTTTTGGTCTATTGGCTACACTCATCCAAATAGATACTTGATTCCTTGAAGTAGCTTAGGGGTTTCCTGGGCATGAGTAAACATGATAGTCATTGAGCTAGGTGCCCAAATACCTTGGGTCACATCCAAATGGTCCTACTACCTCCTTGTGTAGTGTGAACATACAGATTACTGCTTTATTATACACTGTAGTTCTTATTCTATCCTACTCCTGATGAAGCTTTCTCCAGTAAACCCTTTAATTATGTCTGTGCCCCATTCCATTCCAAGCACATTGAATGACCTTTTTCCAATCCCTTCAAGAGTGACCTAACATAATCATGACAACAAACTTAGACTTTTAAAAAGTTTAATTCATGTTCCACTAACAACCCCTTTAAATGCCTATGATATTTAAGTAACTCTCTATGAGCTGTATCATGTTCCTTAGTCTAGGGAAAAATGTGTAAATATATATTGGCTGCATGTAGGACTTCAGTGACAGACCATGGGAATGATTGCACCCACATACAGTTTGAGGAATCATTGGCTTTACAGTACAGGAATCTGAGTGATGAGTTTCTTACTGTATGTGGGTAATTACTCAAGCAGCTTCATTTTGTAGGTTCTTTGGGGATTTTAAAATCAATAAGCAAACTCAGATTCTTTTAGTCAAAGACAGCTTGCCAAGGGATGACAATTGTCATGGCCCAGCTAGGATTTAAACACTGCAAAGTTTGGATTCAAAAAGGTGAACTGTTCCTTAGAACTGAGAGAAAAATGAAGAAAAAATGCTTAAAACAATACCTTTTTCTGAAGAATCATTAAGAAGTCCAATTTTTCATCTATTTGTCAGTTGTTGGAGGATAAGATTATACTTACCTGACATTGTTGTGAAAGGTTTCTGGCCTGGACTTTCCGGGCCTGGAAGAGGTTTGACCAGCAGTCTGGCTCCACCCAGCTCCTCGTTTAGCTGAAGTTCAGCTTTTTAGCCTGAGATATTAGTAGGACCCACAATTAGCCACTCTGGAGAATTTTAGGATTCATATAATCACCAAATAAAGATCTGCCATCTGCTGCTCATTAACTCCATTTAAGTATTTGGCAGCAAAGACTCACACGTGTTTTGCCTCTAAGGCTGAATCAGGAAACTTCAGTTAAAAAAGCCATGCTTCTGCTTGCCTCGAGCAAATAGAGATGATCCAAAAAAACACTACCAATACTAAGAATCAATCTTTCACCCTGTTTCCTTTTTGTCCTTATAAACAGAAACGTTAAATTCAGCTGAGTCTTCTTCTGCACTTCAAAAGCCCACTGTTCTGTAGTCTCAGCCCACACACCTCACCAGGGTGTCTCTGTACCACAGCTCATGTGAAAGACACAACTCCTGAAAGCTGTTTCTGGCTCCGATTCTGTGCTCTAGAACTGTTTTTAGTCTTTCTCAAACTTTATGTGGGTGTATATCACCCACATTGGGCACTATTTGTTGTAAAAGGATTCTGTCCCGGAGTTTCTGGGCATGGAACAGAGAGGTTTGACCAGCAGTCTTGTGGTTCAGCAGAAACACTCATAGTCACACAGAGACACACAGATGCTTATGTTATTTTTCTGCTGATTGGCCTAGGGCCCAGGCATATAACTTGCTTTCTCCTTCATCTGAACTCAACCCATCTTATTCAGTACCTTTTCTCATAGCAGCATTTCAGCTTCTTTCCTCTGCATCTGCTACTGTCTCCTTGTCCTGTCTCCATCACATCTCTGTGGTGTCTGTCTGTTCTTCCTGTACTCATAGTTTTCTTAGCCTAGTAGCCCTACCCACATGTTCTGTCTGCCTTCAGCCAATCAGCATTTTTATTTAACCCATAGGCAGGACAATTATTTACAATGTACCACATAATCCCACTACATGGCATTAAATCCCAGTGTTAAAATTCAAAATGTAGGTAAGGTCGGAGCCTTAAAAAGTTTGTGAGGGCTAAGGAGATGGCTCAACTGGTAACACTTACTGTGCAAGTATTAAGACCCAAGTTGGAAATCTAAGCACTCTTGTAAAACCAAGGCATGGAATATGTGAATGTAACCCAGTCACTGTGGTAGACAGAGTCAGGAGTAACCCCAGGGTTTGATGGGTGCCAGCCTAGCTCCTAGTTCAGTGAAAGACCCTGTATCAAGAGAGTATAAGGTGGGGAGTGTTAGAGCAAAACACCTTCTCTGACCTCCAAAAGCACATAGGTGAGCACATTTAGAATGGAAAGAAACATGGGGTTTATTACTAGCTCTCCAGTAAGACAGGGGACATTGCCCATTCTCTCCCATCCTTGGCAGTCTGTTGCTAAGATAAAACTTGCAAGTTATCTGGTCTTTTGCATCAGTTATAGCCCCTTGTTGAGTGTTTTGGTGAACAATCATGATTTACCTTTAAGCTTTTTCTCTTCAGTGTTGTATTAGGGAATTACATTCAAAATGTTCTAAGATAATCTTCGAATGAATAATAGACACAGAAATGTCTGCAACCCTGCCTAATTAAACTTTTCTATTTCTTGGCATGTTTTCAATAAAATACTTGCTTTTCCGCAATGATGTCAATAACTGCTAGCTAACTAATATTCAGACCAAAGATTACATGCCCCCCAAAAGACTGAATAGATGAATGAATAAAATTCCTTGAGTAGGCTGCAGAACAAAAAGAGATGAAATAGAATCCTCTACTCTCCTACTGCTGCAGCAGAGCCACATACACCTCTA
The DNA here is from genome assembly GCA_004025045.1 of Sigmodon hispidus. Taxonomy (NCBI): domain Eukaryota; kingdom Metazoa; phylum Chordata; class Mammalia; order Rodentia; family Cricetidae; genus Sigmodon; species Sigmodon hispidus. The sequence continues at coordinate 46,607 of PVIH01001264.1, read as the reverse complement.
TAACACATATCTATATAGTTGCCATAAATATTAGTTCTCCTGGTACTTGCTTGATAGCATGAGTTAGGAAATATGATATGCTTTTCTTGACTTAGAGTTGAGAGCAGAAATAACTCATAAGAAATAAGTGCATTTCCTTCTTATTGGTCTATATACATGTGCACACACTGAAATCTCCACATATCCAGTTCTGCCTTTCTTGCTGTTTATCACCTACAAGGTTAAGTGAGGTTTTATAATGAGCATCAGTTTAAAGAATGAGCTTGCTTGTATATGCAAATATCTGTCTCAGTGGCTTAGAATGACAAGTTCTTTAATACTAGAAACTGAGGAAATTTGATTTCAAATGTTGGAGCATGGTCCCTTGTTACAAGTAGGATGGCTTCTTGTAGTTCTGAGTGCCAAATATCTTCAGCCACATCGCAGTTCAGTTTAAGGTAAGGAACGATGCTAGTTTCCTCTTATTCCATTCACATTTCAAGAACTAGACTTGGAATACTGACTTGATTCATGATGGCTTTTATGATGAGTTTTTCTCCTTTAAAAGGTTTTATTATGTTTTGTGCATGATATATGTGTGGGCATGGGTGTGTCAATGCACATTTGAGATATAAGGTATGTGGAGATAAGTATGAGATTTGTAGAGATCAAAGGGCAATTGTGTGGAATCAGTTTTTGCCTTCTACCTTTACATGAGTTCTGAAGATTGCGCTCAGGGTGTCAGGCTTATACCACCTACCTGTTTCATCCACTAAGCCATTCTCTCTCTCTCTCTCTCTCTCTCTCTCTCTCTCTCTCTCCTCTCTTCTTCCCTCCCTCACACCTTCTCCCTCACATCTTCTCCACACTCACACCACTCCTCTCTGGTTGTTAGAGACATGGTTTTTATTTGTATAGCCCTAGCTGTCCTGGAACTCAATTTGTAGACCTTGCTGGCTTCAAACTCACAAAGATATATGTCCCCGCCCCTCAAGTACTGGGATTAAAGGCACACACAACAATAACCATGTGTTGTTACTGGTTCTTCTTCTCCTCCTCCTCCTCCTCTTCCTCTTCCTCCTCCTCCTCTTTCTCCTCCTCCTCTTCTTCCCCTTCTTCCTCCTTCTTCTTCCTTCCTCATAAGAGAGGGTCTCTAGCCTGGATCTGAAACTAACTCGGTAGACCAAGCTGCCCTCCAACTCATGGAGATCCTCTTGAATCTGCCTCCAGAGTTTTAGGATTAAAGGTGAACATCACCATTCCTGGTCTTGTTCTGGCTTTTTTATCCTTCAGGTTTTTTAAAAAAAAATTAATAAATTTTTATGTAATTTTGATTGCTGTTTCCCTTTCCAAATTATACTCAGATTCTCCCCTACTTCCCCACCCATACAAATTCACATCCCTTCTTTCTCTCATTAGAATGCAGACAGACATCTAAAATAATAATAAAATATAGTAAGATAATATAAAATAAAACCAAACAAACCTGAATAAACAAATAATGTCAGTAACTTCCTGAAAGTTGAATTGATGGAGTTCCCCACTTAGTTACTTTTCTGTTTCCTGTGTGTTCTAGCAGCATGTGGGACCTCATCCAGCTGGAAGATGGGTACAAGATGGAGTGGATGGAATCTCAGCAAGGATCTAATTTACTACCCTCAGCCATTCCTTCTAAACAGTGGCTCTCAAATTGTGGGTCCCAATTCCCACAAGGGTCATATATCAGATATCCTGCATATCAGATATTTACATTATAATTCATAGTAGAAAAATTAAAATTATAATGTAGCACAAAATAATTTTATGACTGGGGGGTCACCACACCATGAGGAACTGTATTAAAGGACATAGCATTAGGAAGGTTGAGAACCACTGGTCTAAAGGAAGCACCAATAGGTCCAATAGTGTGAGGATTTCCTGTGGGCATTCACAGCTCGTCTCATGTCACAGAGGTAAACAGCCATGTGTCAGCTGGAAAGGTATTCCATATTTCCCCCATTCTTTCAGCTCCTTTCCCTTTTTCTCACCCCTCTCCCACGATAATCTCGGAGCTTTGGTGGGGATGATATGGAACTTTGATTGTTTCCTCCTTCTTAGGGCTGGTCATTGGGCCAGTATGACACAGTCAATTATTCTAATCAGAAGTATAACTGGTTATGAGTCTCTACAATAACTATAGCCCACTACAAACAGCTTAACTGAACAAGAAACAGTGGCAATAATTGACACTCATAAACAGACATGTTTAAATTGCAATTTGACAAGGACATTACATCATTTAACAAAAGACAAGAAGTAGCTTCTCCAGGACATGTGATCTTCTCAACCAGACAGCTTTTGTCTTACAATATCAAACACAGAGCCTCTCCTGTTGAGTGTGCTTTAAATTCTATCTGAAAAAGTTGCCTATATCTATAACATTCCAACTGTCATTGACCCATTGAGCACATTTTGACATGCTGATGGATTTAACATGTTGTGTCAGTAGCTGAGCAAGGACTTTGTGGCAATTCTTCCCTAGTAGCATACACAGCATCTTCCAATAGTGAGAATGCTAATTGACTGAAAACAAGCTTCCTGTTTGGTACAAATTAGAGTTGTCTATGTCCTTCAATCAGAGATCCCACTGTCATGTCTAAAACAAAAATGACTTACCATCTAGTTCTGTCATACAACCAACAATAGCAATAGCCTGTTAGTATGTGGCTTCAGAGGCTTCCCTAGTTAGCAACTTCCAGAGAGGTAGTCTGCCAATGGCACTAAGATTTTCATGTGCTGACCTTATAGCTTTGAGGGGCAGCTTTAGCCATCTATTCAAAGTACCTTTTTCTTTCAAGATGCTAACAATTGTCCTAAAGTTTATAGTCAGAAGCTTTTGCAAGACATTACCTCGGGTGCTTTGTCTATACCTCACTCAACCATAACCATTTCCGAGACTTCAAAATCTGTACCTGCCATTCCACCTTGTGAGGACTGATGTCCCATTAGCACTTGCTTAGATGTGCTTGCACACATTACAGATGCTTTTCGGAACCTGTGAAACACCCAGAGCTTACTTAGCTTTATAGAATGAAGTATTATAGAAAGCAGACAGGATAAAAAGGCCCAACAACTAAGTATGCATTCCAGCAAGTGCCAAATGGTCTTAGATTTTATTAGCTAAGGGGATTTAAAACATGTGATCAAGATCCACGAAAAGATTCCACTAATTCCTTCAATTGTTTCCTCAAAAGAGCAATATGGGGCACAGCAGCAGGGTCCTACTTCTGGTGGGCCAATCCAAAAAGGACCAGATCATGAAAAAGGACATGTTCTCATGAAAACTGTGGGCTTACCAGCCTCCCTGTACTTGTTTAAACTAACCAACCCTAAATTAGGGGGACAGATGCCTCAGAGAAGGTTAAATTCCCTATCCCTGGAGGAAAGGCCTGACTCCAGCTTCTAAAGTCCCCATTCTGCTTTGCTGGGGATCTTTCTCTCTGAGTGCATCTCTCTGTCTCCGCTTCACTTTCTGTCTATCTCTGTCTCCATCTCTTTCTCTCCCCCTCTCTTTCTCCCTGCTCACTTGCACTTCCTCCCTTCTCCTTTTCTTCCTTCCCCCTTCTCTGTGTGTTGTTTCCTCACCTTTAATGAATTATCTTTCTTCATCAGCTGATTCTGTCTGAGATTTTTCCCTGATGCTATCTGTTTTGCATGAGAGTTGTCTGGCCTTTTAAGTGTTTTACCTGCAGAGAAAATAAACCTGATCAAGGCCCTTTGATAGTAACGCTAGGGTCCTACCAAGGTAACTACCATGTATTGAGAGAGAGAGAGAGAGAGAGAGAGAGAGAGAGAGAGAGAGAGAGAGAGAGAGAGAGAGAGGAAGAAGAGGAAGAGGAGAGAAGAGAAGGATGCAATCAATAGTGTTGGTTTCTACTACTTGGGCCACAGGGTCATGCCCTCTCTGGTTGTGCAACTGCACATTACCACCCAGAACAAGCTGTATTCATGCAAGGTGCAAAAAGTGGATTTACAATAACAGAAAAATATATAGGGGACTATATTGCATAGACTCTTTTAACATTAACAAATGTTGTCTCTAAGAAGGGAAATGGTACCTGGGTGAGTAAAATACCTAGTTTTCATCACCTAGCCCTTTGTACCATCAGAATACCTATGTACATGAGATAAAACTATTTTGCTTACTTTTTAATTTTCAAAATTGTTTACAAAATCTAGATGTTATTTTAACTATAAAATATTGGGAAAGTCCTCTCTCCTGAGAAGGTCCTTCTTCTGTATTCTACATTACACGATTGAGTATTGTCTCCTTACTCAATGCTTCTTCATCTGAATAATCACTGTCCTTTCTCTAACTCTCCTACTAGTTTAACTCCAGCTATTGGGATGGAATTGCATAGGATGATACAGAGAGACTGCCCAACCTAGAGCCCACAAGGGGAAGCAGGATGCTTACCTGAGTTCTCTTAGGACAACTATTATTTGCATTTTATGGTTCAACTGTAGCTTGTTTTAAGTGTTACACCAAATGTAGAAGGTAGAAGCACCCTTTGGACCACTTGAACCTCTTCAAATCATTCTTAGACCTGTGTCTATGAGCTATCTGAACCACTAAGTGGGGCTATAAGCTCATGTTTGAGAAGCATGCATCCTGAGTTCAGTTATTATGCTACATTGAACTTTTTAAAAAGCAGAAAACATTAGGCTGTTTTCCACCAAAACTTTCACTATCATGTTTGAAATGAGCACCCAGAAGCAAAGACTTGAGAGTGGTAGGTATAGTCATGAAGAAGTCAGGGGTGAAAGGCACAAGGAATATTTCATCTCATTATCCCATTGCATGTCACATTATTTATAACAACTATAAGATCATAATATAATTGCAACATTAGAGAATACTGTCTCTTTATTTAAAATTTCATTCCCCTTGTACTTAATTTGCCTATGCTCTATGGGTATTGAAAATATATGTAACAAACGATATACTAGGAAAGTTGAAGGGATAAATGCCTGAAATTTATATTGTATTTACTAAATATTTGTTAACTACATGTCATTTATAATTGAAAGCTCTACTTTTTATCGAATTTCCAGTATCTTATTATCTAGAGCAGTTAGTGATGCTAAAGAGAGGCATTGTCGCACAGGCCTTTTGCTCTTGGGACATTTAGCAGGATCTAAAGACTTGATGAACGTGGTGCTATTGTCATCCCAGGAGTAGAACCAGGGGAGAATTGGATGCCAGGGAGGGAAGTAAATAAGAGGAGAAGGGGACTGGGGAGATGGTGCAGTTTGTAAATGGATTGCTTTCTGCAGAAGCATTGATTCCTGAATTCATCACTGAAACAGGAAAGGCAGACTGGACAGTCCCAGAGTTTGCTGGCCAGCTTCTCTAGATAAATCTTTAAGATCCAGGTCCAGTGAGAGTCCTTACCTCAGAAGAAAAGTTAAAGTCATTGAGGAAGACATAGGGGCATCAATCTCTGGCCTCTCCAATAGGAAGTTGTGAGTTATACACATATACACATATACACACACAGAAACACAAGTATACACACATACCCACATGCATGGAAACGGGGAAGAATGTAAAGAAAATAAGTGAATTAACCCAACCTCAGAAAGACAGCTATCACATTTTCTTTCATATGCCATTCATCGGTTTCATATAGTCACCTAAAATCATGAATGAATACATTAAGCAAAAGTAGAAATGGACACAAATGGAATGGAGAGGGGTGAAGAAAGAGGGAAGATAGAGGGGATAGGGCAGGAAGACATTATACAATATTATACAATGCTCATCACACAGTTAGAAGTTCAGAGAATTAGAAAGAAGCTTTAGGAGTGAGATTGGTGCTTCTTGACGAAGGATCTTGCTATAAGCTTCGATCTGCCATAGCTTTGGTCTCATATTTCTCCTGCTTCTGCTTCCTGAATCCTGTGATTACAAAAAAGCTTGATTTTGTTTGCAGCCAGCAGTTCACATACATGTATCACCCCAACTACTCAGAAGGTTGATAGTATAAAATATGTCCATTTCATAACTACTGTCATTATTAAATTACAATATATACAGATGTGGTAGGAATTAAAAGCCAGTCTGGACAGCATAGAAAGTGCTCCAAAATATGTTCAAGGTGAAGAAAGGATACTAATAGAAATGCCCAAAGACAGTAGACTTTCCTGATTTAAGGCCTCTCTAGAAATCCAAATGTTCTGAAATATTATACACTATTGTATAAACATAAATACTGAATCTCTTCACTTTAAAGCACTGCATATGAGTACATGTATGTTTTATGTGAATAACTGTATAGACATATAATAGAAAATTTTCTGTTTATTGAAATTAGTTAATTTATATACATTGCTGTGACCAAATTACAGAAGCTTAATCTCTATAGTGTATGTGGTTACTTCAGCTTCATAGTGCTTTGTTTGTCTTACTCTTTTCTCTTTTGGCTCTTTTTTGGGGGGTATCATCCAGATCTCAAATAAATCACACAAGTACCCAGTCTTAGCTTGACTTGTTTCTTGACAGCTTTTCTTAACTATAATTATTCCATCTACCTTTATGACTGTGGGCTTTTACCATTCTCTTATTTCTGTAAATCTTAGTCTTACTCTGTGGCTGGATGGCTAGCCTCTAGTGTTTTCCTCTCCTCTCACTCCTAGATCTCCCTCTATCCTCTCTGCTTGCTACTGGCCATTCAGCTCCTTGTTAGACCCATCAGGTATGTCAGGTAGGCACAGTAATACTGCTTCATAGAGTTAAACAAATGCAATACATCTTTGCATCATTATAGCAAATATTCCACAGCATACACAAAAGTAACACACATTAAATAATATTTTACAACATCATAAAGAGCAAATTAAAGTTTGGTAAATTAAAATAACTTGATCAAAAGCATTGAATTTTAATTCTTAAGTCTATTTTGCTCTAGTTTTTGACACAGGGTTTCTCTGTATAGCCCCAGCTATCCTAAAACTTTGGTTCACCAGACTGGCCTCTAACTCAGAGATCCATTTCCTCTGCCTCCTAAGAGCTAAGATTAAAGACTTGGGCCATTATACCTATTCAAATGTAGGACCTGTTTTCCTTTTTGTGGTACTGAAGATTGTACTCAGGACTTACACGTGTTATTTATGAGAAGGACCCTTGACCTACATCCCATATTTTTTAATGCTTTTTTCCTCAAATATTACTAGATTATTATATTGTATACAACAGTTTTAAAGTAACAACAAAATCTAATGGAATCAAGTCTGTGATTAATTGCCATCTTATCTCATATTTTTGGTCATAAACATTATTGTATCTAGAGAGAAAAGAATGGACAATGCTAGGGAGAGAGAAAAGGGAGGGAAGGGAGAGAGAGAGAGAAAGAAAGAGAGAGAGAATGAGTAACTGCTTCCACACATGTGTAACTGAGAGGTAGCCTAATTGAAAAAGTTAGGTTAGAAGCTTGTCTATCCTCCTGGAGTCTGAGTCTGGCTACTTAATACTGTGAAACTTAATTCAGGTTTCAACATGAATATTCAAAACATAGCACCAGCCCTTAGTTGCATCCAACCAAGTCAGTAAGTATTCTTTCATGAGGTTGATGTAGAAAACTAAGTGAGTCTGTGGCAGCTTCAGAAATTGGCATTTCTCACCTATGCAGCAGACCTCCATTCAAGCTTCTTTTAAAAATTTTACTTTTATTTTGTTGTCATTTTGGATTTTGTTTTCTGTTTGCTTGTTTTTTGTTTTGAGACAGACCCTCTCTGGGTAGCCCTGTCTATCCTGGAAACTGCTGTGAGCCCAGGCTGGCCTCAAACTCCCAGATTCTGCCTGCTTTTACTTCCCAAATACTGAGATGAAAGACAAAATTCTATTTGAAAATTAGCTTACAACGTAGTGAATTTTCACAAAGCTCTTTATAAATCTTCCATTTAGATTAGCACCCTACCAGTTCCTTCTCCCCAGGTTCCCATTCTTAGATATGAGTCCAGACAATATGTTTCTACAGAATTCTACCTGAACAGTAGTCTTCAAGCTTAACATTTTATAGCTTAATTTTCATGTTGATGTAATTCAAGCTATTAAAAATTTCCCTGGAGAGTCCTTTGATCCATGTTTTATTTATTGCTTAATCTCCCTAGAGATTTGACAGTTTCCCAGCCATCTTTTGGTTGCTGAGTACTAGGTCAAAGTGCACTTTGTGAGTTGTAATATGGGATATTTCAGGGAATATTTCATTAACATCAATTGCTTCAAGTTGATTTCACTAGTGCTTTTCCGATTTACTGAATCCTTACCAACCTTCCGAATACTTAATCTACTGAAGACTGACAGTTCTATGACATCTTCAAATATGGAGGTGGATTTATCTATTGCTATTTGTATCTTTCAAAGTTTTGTGTTTCTTACTTCGATGTTTTATTGTTAAGTTAATAAAATTTAAGGATTATTATGCCTGGATACCCAACACATTTGATATCTTATAATGTCTGATTTTCTCTGCAGTCATCATCCTGAATCTGAAATTTGCTCTACTGAAATTGATAGAAAGACCATCTTTCTTTGTATTCACCTATATCATCTTCATCTCTTACCTTTCAATTTATCTGTTTTCTTATTTAATACATGTTCATTAGCTGGCTGTGATAGTGAGCCCTATAGGCTCAGGATGCAGAGACCAGATGGTCCCTGGAGTCTAGAAGTCTGTGGCCAGTCCAGGTAACATAGTAAAAACTTGCTCAATAAATTAATTAAGCTTTTATAGAGAATATGTACTCAGGACCTGTTTTTTCATTGACTTTGTGTGTTTTGATTGGTGTATTCAGGCTATGTCCTTTATCACAATTAGTACATTGTGGTTAGTAATAGAAACTTCCATGCTTATCTTTTATTGGTTGCACCCACTCTTTTTAGCCTTCTCTGGTTTACTTGAGCTTACATTTCATTTATTTTTAAATTTCTTAGGTAGTAATCTTAAGTTTATATAGGCATTTTAATTAGCCAAAATCTGCCTTCAAATAACACTTTACCACTTCAAATGCATCACACATATCTTTGAATAGAGTATATAAAATTCTTCACTCCTGGCCTTCCTGGCACTTCTATCATTCATTTCCTATCACCATTTGCTACAAGTCTGTGACTCAGTGCTTTATTACTTTAATCAATCTTTTGCTTTTTAGAGAAACTAAAGAAAACAGACAATTAGATTTTGCCTTCACTTTATCCTTTCTTCTGGAATCTTTCTCATTTTTAATATTAACCATATTTTTGATTTACAGAATTCGTTGTCTCTAAAGAACACACCTTTATGTTCTTTGAGCAGTGGTTCTCAACCTTCCAAATGCTGCAACCCTTTAATACAGTTTCCCATGTTGTGGTGACCCCAACCAACCATAACAGTGAATTCATTGTTACTTCATAACTGTAATTTTGTTACTGTTATAAATTGTAATATAAATACTTGTATTTTTTGATGACCTTAGGTGACCCCTGTGAAAGGATCATTCCACTCCCAAAGGGGTTGTGACTCATAGGTTGAGAACCACTGTCTTTGGGTAAAAATTTCCTGAAAATGAGTTCTTTTGTTTTGTTTTTGTTTGTTTGTTTGATTTTTATATTTTACTTTATTTTGTGATATTTGAGATTGATGCCTTAGCCCATATTAAGCAAGCATCATGCCAATGAGATAAATCTGTAAATAAGATAAGTAAATAAATAAGATACATCTGTAAATCTTGTCTTAGATAAGCTTTTTTAGGATTTCATTGAGGTTACGAGGCAACCTTGATTTCACTCTCTATCCTCAGCAGGCTTTGGATTTACAACCTTTCTGCCTCAGACTCAAACTAATTAGGAATACAGACCTGGACCAACAGGCTGAGCTTTTCTTTAATTTTATTTTACTGGTTACAAAACTTTTAGTTCTTTGTTGTTCTTTTTTTCCAGCAACATTTTAAATATCTCACACTTTTCTCTATTTACATACATGAACTATTATTTTATACATGAACTATTATTTTTAAACATCAAAGTACACTGTCATTTTGGCAAAGTGGCAGGCTACAGACAGAATGTAGAAAGAGCAGTGAAAAGATTTTAAGAGGGAGTAGATGATCCCAAGAAAACAGCATCTTCTAGACACAACTGGGCTGATACACATATGAACTTACAAAGATTGTGACAGCAAATGCAAGATCTGTACAGATTCAAACCATACAAAATCCCAGCACTGAGAAGGCAAAGTAGATACAAAGTCCCATGCATAGCCAAGAAGCTATTTGCGGTTGTACCTACTAGGAAAGGAAAATAGTCAGTTTTCTTCAATTCAGTGGTACTGGGTCTATCAACCACACTCTAGGACAGGCCTTATACTCAGCAGTAGCTGGTCAACACAAAGCAGACTTTGTAAAATTTTTATGCATTTTTTCTTTCTTATTTTGTTTTATTGATTTTTTTGTTTAGTTTGTCTTTTAATTTTTGGGTTTTCCAGAAAGATAAGCAGGGGATGTACTCACTCATTAGTGGACTCTAAACAAACAAACAAAAAAAGCAAAGCATGCCCAAGCTGCAAACCACAACCACTGAACAGCTTGGGGTAGGAAACACCTTGGATTGACTCCTTGGATCCCACTCCCCCAGAGGAACACTTGACTCAGTCTTGATGTTGGGGGGAGAAAACTGGATTTTCCAGGAGTGGAGACTGTACTAAGCAATATTGGGACAGCGGGACCTTGAGACTGCCTGCTGCCTGCCCATGGGGGGATGGGGAGATGTGGAGAAGAGAGAATGACCTGATGTGGTGGGAAGTGACCTTGAATAAGGATATACAAGGATAGAAAATGTGACTTCTGTATTCATAATAATAAAAAAATGAAAAAAGTGAGGTTATTTTTTAGCCTGTTCCTATTGTGTGTGTGTGTGTGTTTCGGGAACAAATATGAATTTAGTTAGGTAGTGAGTCAGGGAAGGTGTGGAAGTTGGGGGATGGCAAAAATATACTCTCAAAAAGAAAGACAGGGAGAAATTGATAGAGACAGAGAGGGAGGAAAAGAGGGATGGAGAAGGGAACGAGAAATTGGAAGAGGAAGCCAATGGGATACGTATTTCAGATGTCATGAAGCTCTGGTAAAAATCTGTTCCTATGGAAATCAGGTCTTGGCAATGTACACTTTTTCTTTCTCTTGCCAAACAAAAGTGGTGTCCTTTGGGTTTTCTATTATGAAAAGCTGACAAGATATCCAGAGATAAAACTCTGAAAACTATAGTGGCCTCATCCTCTTTAGCACTGGGCTTGCTATCCTCCAGAGGTTTCTTCTCACAGTATTCCACATCACCATGTACGTGTTCCCATCAGTTTATGGTTTTTATGGATTTTGTCCCGGTTTAAAAAAAAAATAAAACTTGGCTGTGTCTCTCTGGGTGCTCTGTTTCTCTACACCAAAATGAAGTATACTATTTGCTCTAAAAGTTCAGCCTGAATTTTTTTTTAATGTTTTTAATTGAAATGGAATTATATCACTTCCTCTTCTCTTTTTTCCCTTCAGGCTCCCAGTGCTACCCACCTTCAAATCACTTCATACAATCCTCCTCTGTTTGATAGCCTCTTTTAAAAATTATATATGTAATAAAAAAAGAAATGCAAGTAAAAAATATTATTTGTTTTAAATTCAAACCACTTTCAGGTTTTGGTAGCATGGGAGTACTGATTGCTCAGATTTTTCTGTGTTCGAAGTTAAACTAGAAGTCAAAATTGACTTCTTTGTGCATTTAATTGGCTAAACATATTCTGTGGTTGTTTATTTCTTTTCTGTGTATGAAAACGACACAGCCTAAATTTTAAAGTGGACAATAAAGTCTCGTACATTGCTTCTAATGGATCTCTGGAGCTTTTCTTGTTGGCAAGACTGAAGGTACAGCAGCTGAGACTGTCCCTGCCCCTGCCATAGATCCTCTTTTCTCAACCCCCACCCCCAAGCACCTGGTGGCTATCAATCTCCTTGCTGCTCCTAGTGTTTGACTGCTTTATACATGTCATGGAAATGAAATCATAGAGTAATTGTTCTTTTTCGACTGGTTTGTTGAACTCAGTATATTGCCCTTGAAGTTCATCTAATTTACAATATATAAATCCTAATTTGAAAATAAAAGTTTAAAGCCAAAGCTTAGCAACTGTGTGCAATTTTCAATAACTTCTTTTCTGCTAAGTCTTACCAAGATTCTGATTTTTGAAGAAGACATTTGAAGGAGGTAGAAACATACTCTGAGGGAAACAATCAAGTGAGACAGAGCCAAAGCAAAGAACCTAAAATAAAACTGTACTTGATCTATTTGAAGAAAACCAGTAAGGTCACACTGATGGAGTAAAAGACAAAAGTCTAGGAGCAGAGATTAGAGAGAGTAAGGATAGCAGACAGAAGCTGAAGACCCTGTAGGCAATTATAAAGACACTGTCTTTGCCTCTGAATGAAATCTGACTCTCTTAGAGGGGGTTGAAACAAGAGAGGTACACAATCTAATGTGCACTATGAAAAGAGTACTGTGTGTGCTGTGCTAAAAATAAGCCATCTATATGAACTAGATGCAAATAGGTTTCATATGAACCAATGATTCATTGTATAAATACATCCTGAATATTTGTCCAAATTGTACCAGTGGAAAATATGATAGAAGACAGAGGAAAAACTGCAGTAATTATGTTTCTATAGTTCTTGGATTTTAGGCTGTATAAACTAGAATCCAAATAAACCAAAGATATTAGGTACTAAGTCTCTTGCAAATTGAATAATATCAAATTAAAAGTGGTGGCAGTGGTGCAAGTGTGCAATTGGGAATTAGCCTCAGTGGCTATGAAGTAAATTTAATTAAAGCTACAGCTCTATCCTCATTCACCTCTAATTTAGAGCAATGAAAATGGTCATCCTTCCATCTTAACCTGCAGTCAGCAAACGAAAGTAAAAGTCCTGAGGCAGATTTTCTCCTACTTTGATAAATCATGGGTTATGCAACCTAACCCACACCAATTCTTGTATGTATTGTGTATTAAATATCATGGCTCATTTCAGAAGTTGTACAAGTATGGAGCCTACAGTACTGGAAATATTTGTTCTCACTTTCTTTGTGAATAATATAACCTCATGTTGCTAACCTCAACTTCTGCCTCCAAAATCCTAAAATAGATAGTAAAACCCAAATTAAGTTACTAAAGATCAGAGAAGAAATTAACGAAAAAGAAAACTGAGAAACAATGGGAAGAAACGGTGAAAAGAAAACATGATTCTTTGATACATCTTTAGTACAATGGAAAAGGAGGAGATTGCAGATGATGGAAATGAGAGAGGTGTCATCACAGGCACCAATGGGGGTTCTAAAGCTATTATAAAGTTTATTCTGGATGAAATAGAGTAACTAAGGAGGCTTCTGTGATAGAGAATGTTACACATCCGGCAAGGCTATAATGTCCAATTGTTTCTTCAAACACTAATTCACATGTTGCTGTGAATGTTTGTTTTCTTTTACATTTATTTATTTTCCATGGAGATGGTGTTAACATGCGCCACAGAAACACAGGACATGAGGAGGTTAGTACAGTAGTAGAAGTTCATTTTCTTCTTCCAGCACCACCACCAGAGTCTCAAGGACCTATCTCAGATTGCCAGATTTATTGATGAGTACCCTTATCCATTGGTCTACCTAACTGATCCACTAATAAGTTTTCAAACTATGATAAACAGCTTGCAAATAGGTCCTGTTACGTAAACATGTCCCTTTGGGTTCACTTAGGTTTCTATTGTGACCCTGTGATCAAAGGGAGCTTTGGAGGGTGGGCATGTTTTGCTTACTTGCAGTTCCACATCACAGTCCACAATCAAAGAAAAGGCAGGGCAGGAACAAAAGGCAGTAAGCAAAACAAAAGCCACAGAGCAGTGCTACTTACTGGCCTGATCCTCATGCTTTGCTCAGCCTGCATTCTTATGCAACCCAAGACCACCTACCTAGGGGTAGCACTGCCCACAGTAGCCTGTGACTCCCACATAAATCATTAATCAAGAAAATGTTCTTACAGGCTTGTCTGTGGGCCAACTTGATGGACACAATTTCTCAGTCAAGGTTCTCTCTTCCTAGGTGACTATTGTGAGTCAAGTTTACAAAAACTAACCAGCAAAGCTCCAAGCTATCAACATCATTGGCCCTCTTTTCCTTTTCCTATTTTTTAATGTGAGTTCTAGAGGTCTGAACCCAGATCCTAATGTTGCCACAGCAAATACTTTATCTACTGAACCACATCTCTGTAGCTAAAACATTTCTCATTTTAGATTATTATTTTTCTTTACGTATGTATGTAAGTGTGGTGTATGATATGTATATATTTGTGCCTGGATCTATGAGTCTATATGTACTCAAGTAGGCCAGAACAAGGTTTTCTTTATTACTCTATGCCTTATTTTTGTAATGAATTTTATTACCTTTACCTGTGTACTTGTGTGTGGCTGTATATGGGTCTATGCCTATCAATATCATATGTCATAAGGCAAATGTAAACTAAAACTAAATACCAACTCAACTTGATATCACTCAAAAGAAGCAAAGGTATATCAAATCCAGGCAATAGGATCTTTTCTTGAGGGAAGAGACAAATAAAAAATAATATAAATTCATTTTTATTATTTGAACTTTCTCTGTGTGTACATGTTTGTGTGTGTGTGTGTGTGTGTGTGTGTGTGTGTGTGTGTGTCCCAAGGAGGCCAGAGATATCAAACTCCCCTGGAGCAAGAGTCACAGCTGATTGACTTGATGGGCACTGGGAACCAAACTCAAGTCCTTTGCTCTTAACCACTGAACCATCTTTCTAGTCCCCTCTGCCTTAATTCTTCATGAGAAGTTATGCCCTGAATCTGGAGCTCCCATTTACCCTTCCCACTGCACACACACAGAAGGCTGGAAGGCAACAGTCCCAGAAATTGTCCTGTGTTCAGCCATTCTGTGCTGGAGTTAATGGTGTGAACAGTGCCATGACTGACTGGATCTCCATGCTTGCACAGCAAGCTCTCTTAACTACTGAGCTGAGCCATCTCGTCAGTCCCATAAAACAATGAAATGTTAAACGTACAAAGTTAGACAAATAGAAATGTTAAATCTACAAATTAAAAATAATTAGAGTAATCAAATGCATGCATAAAGAAAATTGAATGGTGCTAATAAGATCTGAAGACAATGAAGGCATCTTGGAAAATAGGACACTCTTTAATATGTATAAAGTTTCATTGTGTGTAGATGAAAACCTCCTGGAGATTGATTGTACCAAAATGTTCACAATACTCATTGACTGATATAATTAAAACTAGTTAACATGGTAATTCTTATATTATACACATTTGAACATGTTTAAATATTTTTTAAAATGAACAAAAACTTGAACAGATGATTTTTTATTAATGATGTGTTTTTTTCATATGCCATATGAAAAATGAGAGCCAAAACTAGATTAATGTATCAATTCAAATCTGTAAACATGCATATATACATATATGTATACACACACATATTGGTTTTTTTGAGACAGGTTTTCAGAGTTTTAAAGTTGCCAATGTCAAATACTGAAAACATGATCTTTTCTTGAGGACACGTGAAACTATAACATACATAGTATGTCACTGTGGAAGACAGTTTGAAAATTTCTTCCAATGCTAAATTTAACCCCTACAATTTAACCACTTATGTCAATACAAAAATCTGTACAGGAAAATTTACAGAAATTTAATTCCTAATCATCAGACAAGCATATTATCTTTCAAGAAGTGAACAAGCAACCAAATTGGGGTTTTCAATTATCAATAAAAATGAATGAGCTATCAATCTATTAAAAGACAAAATGCACATTTCTAAGATAAAGAAGCCCGTTTATAAAAACAACATACTGTATGATTCAAACCATATTAAATTCTGGACAAGACAAAAATATAGAAAACATAAAAGGTCAGTGATTGTCAAGGGCTTAGAGTAGCCTGTGTGAGATACACAGGTAGAGTGCAAAGGACTTTTAGATAGTAATAAAATTATCCTGAATACATGAAATTACAAATTTTGATATAGTTATGCCATCATGCATTTATCAAATCCTTAGATTTTATAAGCCCAATATCTAAAGTTAATGTAAGCTATTCTTTTTAGCTATTAATAATGCAAAACTAATTTCTACTAATTGTATGAAGTGGACAGCATTAAGTCAAGATGATAATTATTGGTGGAACATGAAAGAGTGAAAAAAGTTGGAACTCTGCTCTATCCACTTAGTTTCTTTTTGCAGCTCTAGGAATTGAACTCATGACCTTATCCATTCCAAGTAAGTGTTGTGCCACTGAGCTAGACCCTCAGCTCCACTCAACTGCTTTTATAAACCAAATAGTGTTCTAGAAAATGAAGCCTTCTAAAGTTGTGTAACATCTCTACATAATTATCAATAGATTGAAGTTGTTGAAGATACCATACCTTTGTCACAGGACATGGAGAAATCAAGCTATTACCAACCTGGAAGCTTCATTCCTATTGGCTAAGCTTTATAACGTTGAGAAGTTCTATTCACACTACCTGGGAAGAAAATCCATTATCATTCTTACCCAGCTATAAAACATGTAAGTTACTAAATGACTATCTTGGCAAGATGTGCCCATTGATGTAATTAGTGGTACAAATGTTATGATGTAAACTGGCCATTTTTTATTGGATTTAAGATCTTTGCCATAAGTGAGACCCCCCCATGCTCAATGCTATTAACTGAGCCAAAACAAACAAACAAAAAAAAACAAACAAGCAAAAAACCCAACAACCAAAAAAACAATCTGTGCTGACTTTGTCATAGGCCCTAGGAAAGAACATAGTTCTTTTATTCTGCTAAAAGAATAGTAAAAATCTGCTCCCTAAATTCTTAAATTTATACTAATAGATTGGGGCATCTATCAATGCCCATCAGAGAAGCTTCTTTTTCCAGTAGATGGTGATTAATACAGAAACTCTTAACTGTTACTACAGAGAACAAAAGACTGTGGACTGTTCAGCTTGAAGTATGCTATCTATGACACGCATCATTTCCCCGAGGCTCAGGAAGTGGAAAGATTGTAAGAGTGAAAGGAAGGGAATGTCTCTAGTGAAACATGTATTTGCTGGACATGACAGCACAGTTGCACACATGACCTCCCAACAGCTGTGAGAATGTACAAGCCTTGCACAAAATCTAGCCAACCCAAATCTCAATATGGACGGGGGAGGGGTTCACAAATTCCCATTTCAATCTGAGAAACTATTGACAATGCACAGCTGCTGGGAGAGTTGGCTTTCTTTGAGGATGCAGCATCTGAGAGGCTATCCATGCTCCAGTAGATGGCTCTGCACCCATGTGCATACTATGAGTAGACTACATGTGTATCCAACTTTATTAAAAAAGATAAAAATCACATGAAGTTGGGAAGGAAAAGTGTGGGTAACAGGGGAGGAGCAAGGGGGAAATGAGAGTGTAATAGATCCAGAAATATTATATGCATGCATGACTATTAAATAAAATATTTAATTTAAAAAGAAAAGAAACAAATCCTGTGGCAAATGAAACAAAAAATTGCTATGTAATCAATACAGTGGAAGGCTTAAAAGAAAGCCAAATGTTAGTAAATATAAAATAAAATAAAAGCAGCATCAAAGTAAAAACAAATTATACATTCTAGAATAGCTAAAATAAAAAAGATTGGCATCAATTACTGTATGAAGACTGGCAAGTGTGTGAAGCTACTATTAAACCCATATGCCAAGGATGATAGACAAGACAGTATCATTGCATTAGGTAACAGTTTCGTCACCTCTCACAAAGTTAAACATAGTATCCAACAATCCTACTATTATGTATTTACTGTAGAGGAAGAAAAACCTGTGCTAACAAAATACTCATGTAATAATGTTAATGGCATCTTTAATGAGTTCTAGCTCCATATATGAAAATGAACTCACTGTCTGATTTGAATAAGCAAACCATGGTGTATTTGTATGGCAGAATAGTACTCAGAAATACAGGAAATAAGCTGGTAATGCATATAGCAAGCAAGAAACTACACTTATTAGATGTAACTGGGAAGAAAATTTAAATTGAGGAATTGTATATAGATCCCATTGGCCTACAGACACATAAGTGGGAGACATTGTCTTGATTGTTAAAAGGATTATGCCCATTGAAAGTGGCACCATTCCCTGGTGAAGATCATATATATGTTCACTCTCTCTTTCTACTCTTAACTGGGAATGTGATGTTTAAAGTTCCTGCCCTGACTTCTCACAAAAATGTACTATAACCTGGAATTGTATACTAAATAATTTACTCTCTAGTCAACGTTGCTTTTTCTCAGTGTATTTATGACATTCACAGAAATAAAATTAGAACAATAACTTCAAAACCATTAATTTTAGCCTCATCAACTCCTACTCTATGTCCACTAGGAAGGGAGTCATGCCAAGGATTTTAGGAATGAATGAATAGATTTTACTTGGAGCAGATGACTTTGACAGCTGTTCATCTGACACACACACTCACAGCTTTGTGTAAGAGGAGGCCACACGCCATGCAGGACCACATGGGGTTGGAACTTGGGGACTGACAAAAGCTATGATAGGGAAATCTCTGGCGAATGATGGATGGATCAATTCCTACTTTCCACGGGAGGCTGGTTTTGACTTCTTGGATTAGCTCAACAGACCAAGGACGATGTAAAACCTGCAGAGTGGGGACTAGTGCCATGTAGTTCAGCCAATAGGGAGACTAGCCTGAAAGGACCATTTTCTGGCTTTTGTGGAATATCCTTGGAAAGAGGATGAGAATTCACCACTAAAACTTGGGGCTCTGTGAAAGTCAAAAATATAAAATTAGCATAAGGAATGTCAAAATTTGCAATAAAGAATCTAGACAAGAAAGGATTTGTCCATGAAATGCTAGATTTCATAAAATTTAATTTATGATTAGATTAAACTAATTTATAAACAAGAAAACACAGTATTTGACTGAAGTGAATGTGGAGATTGAGGAGAAAGGGATATGGGAACTCTCTGGGTGAATGCCTGTTATTTCTACATTTGAAAATGGATTTTTGTGACTGAACATGTATGAAAACTTATATAACTGTATACTTCAAGTACAATTATTTTATTTCATGTAAATTGCAATAAAACATGAATATACATGTAGGAGACAGGTACAGTAGTGCTAGTGATAAAGATGAAATGAGATTAGATGGGATGGTGTGGGGACAGGGAAAGAGGATGGGACAGCACCAGAAGGGAGGGGAAATTGTTGGGTATTTTGTTGTTGTTTTTGGTTTTTAGGCACCAAATATTGCACAGACTTTAATTAGCATGTAATAAAAACCAAAGTCAGATATTGGGGAAAAGCTGGAATATCAAAAACAAACCACATCCACACAGCCAACTCCTCGGGAATATCCCCAGGAATCCTCCAACCAAATTCCTGATTACTAAGTTGAAAAACCCTCTTCTCTTGCTCTTCCCAGCTCTCTTAACTTTCACTTTTTACATTCTAAAGCTAGGATTAAAGGTGTGGGTCATTCCTCCATAACCTGGCCTATGTCTGAGGTTAACTCTGATTGATATTCCAGATTAATTTTTTTGTTTAATGCTTTTCTATTATTTACTATTTTTTTTAATAAAGCCTCATTTTTTTTATCCATGTATCCCCTTGTTCAAACTCCCTTCCCCTTCCCGCTCCTCCCAGTCAATCTCTTCTCCCCATCTCTTTATCTCCTCCCCAGCAAGGGCAGGAGGTCCCAAGGTCCCAAGGTGGCTTAGTTCAGCATCCACTCCAGGAAGAACCGCTTTCTTCATCCCAACATCAAGACTGGGCCAGATGTTTCTCTGGAGGGAATGGGCTCCAAGGTGTTGGTCCAAGGTGCTTCAGGTTACAAGCTGTTCAGTGGTTGTGGTTTGCAGCTTGGGAATGTTTTGCTTTTTGTTTAAAGTCCACTAATGAGTGAGTACATCCCCTGCTTATCTTTCTGGGTTTATGATACCTTGCTCAGGAGGGTATTCTCCAAACCCATCCATTTGCCTGCGAATTGTAGAATATCATTTTTTCTTACTGCAGAGTAATACTCCATTGTGTAGATGTACCACAGTTTGTTAATCCACTCTTCAATTGAGGGACATCTAAGTTGTTTCCAGGGTCTTACTATTATGAATAATGCTGCTATGAATATCATTGAGCTAATGCCTTTGGAATGCAAATGTGCATCTTTAGGGTATACACCCAGAAGTGGTATTGCTGGGTCCTTGGGGAAATTGATTCCCAGTTTTCTGAGAAACTTCCATACTGCATTCCACAGTGGCTGAACAAGCTTACACTCCCACCAACAATGGAGGAGTGTTCCCCTTGCTCCTCATCCTCTCCAGCATAGGGTGTCATCTGTCTTTTATCTTAGCCATTCTGACAGGTGTAAGGTGGTATCTCAAAGTTGTTTTGATTTACATTTCTCTGATGGCTAAAGATGTTGAGCACTTTTTAAAGTGTTTTTTTGGCCATTTGCAATTCTATGGCTAAGAATTCTCTTTTTATTTTTGGACCCCATTTTTTGATTGGGTTATTCACAGTTTGGGGCTCTAGTTTCTTGAGTTCTCTATATATTTTAGAGATCAGTTCTCTGTCACTTCTAGGGATGGTGAAAATCTTTTCCCATTCTGTAGGTTGTCTTTTTGTCTTATTGACTGTGTCCTTGGCTTTACAGAAGCTTCTCAGTTTCAGGAGGCACCACTTATTGATTGTTGGTCTTACTGTCTGTGCTATAGGTGTTGTAATTACGAAGTGGTCACCTGTGCCAATGCGATGGAAGGTATTTCCCACTTTCTTTCCTATCAAGTTCAGTGTGGTTGGATTTATGTTGAGATCATTTATTCACTTGGATTTGAGTTTTGTACAGGGTGATAGGTTTGAATCTATTTGCATTTTTCTATACACTACCATCCAGCTATGCCAACCACATTTGTTGAAGATGCTATCTTTTTTTCATTGAATATTTTGGGACTCTTTGTCAAAGATCAGGTATTCATAGGTTTTTGAGTTAATGTTGGGATCTTCAATTGAATTCCATTGATCCACAAGTCTGTTTTTATGCCAGTATCACACTGTTTTTCTTACTGTAGCTCTATAGTATAACTTGAAGTTGGGGATAGTGATGCCTCCTGAGGTTCTTTTGTTGAGTAAAATTGTTTTGGCTTCCTGGCTTTCCTGTTATTCCAAATGAAGTTGAGTATTGTTCTTTCAAGATTCATAAAATATTGTGTTGGCATTTTGATGGGAATTGAATTGGATCTGTAGATTGCTTTTGGTAGAATTGCCATTTTTACTGTGTTGATCCTACCAATCCAGGAACATGGGAGAGCTTTCCATTTTCTGATCTCCTCTTCAATTTCTTTCTTCAGTGATTTAAATTTTTGTCAAATAGATCTGTTATTTCTTTTGTTATATATACTCCAAGGTACTTAATGCTATTTGCAGCTATTATAAAGGGTGATGCTTCCCTTATTTCTTTTTCAGCCTGTTTGTCTTTAGTATATAGAAGGGCTACTGATTTCTTTGAGTTAATCTTGTATCCTGCTACATTGCTGAAGGTGTTTATCAGCTGTAGAAGTTCCCTGGTAGAATTGTGTGGGTCACTTATATATACAATCATATCATCTGCAAATAGAGTTATTTTCACTTCTTCTTTTCCAATTTGTATCCCCTTAATCTCTTTTAATTCTCATATTGCTTTAGCTGAAACTTCGAGAACTATA
This sequence comes from Sigmodon hispidus, assembly GCA_004025045.1. NCBI lineage: Eukaryota > Metazoa > Chordata > Mammalia > Rodentia > Cricetidae > Sigmodon > Sigmodon hispidus. Next base: position 24,802 of record PVIH01001264.1, on the reverse strand, counting down.
TTGAATAGATAATGGGAGAGAGGACATCCTTGTCTAGTTCCTATTTTTGTGGGATTGCTTTGAGTTTTTCTCCATTTAGTTTGATGTTGGCTGTCAGCTTCTTGTAAATCACCTTTATTATATTTAAATACTTTCTCTGTATTCCTGATCTCTCCAGGGCTTTTATTATAAAGGAGTATTGGATTTTGTGAAAAGCTTTTTCAGCATCTCAGGATATAATCTTGTGATTTTTCTCCTTCAGTTAGCTTATATATTGGATGACATTTACAGTTTTCCGCATATTGAACCATCCCTGCATTTCTGGGATGAAGCCTACTTGATTGTGGTGTGTGATATTTATTTGTTGTTATTTATGGTTTGCCATAATTTTGTTGAGAATTTTAGCATCAATATTCATGATGGTTTGTAATTCTCCTTCTTTGTTTCATTTGTGAGTAGCTTGGGTATCAGGGTTATTGTGGCCTCATAAAAAGCGATTGGCAATATTTCTTCAGTTTCTACTATATAGAACAGTTTGAGGAGTCTTAGTTCTCCACTGAATATCTGGTAGAATTCTGAAATGAAACTATCTGGACCTGGGTTTTTTTTTACTTGGGAGGCTTTTAATGACAGCTTCAATTTCCTTTGGAGTTATAGTTCTGGTTAGGTATTTAATTGGATCTAATTTTGGTAAGTGGTAGCTGTCAAGAAAGCTGTCCATTTCTTCTAGGTTTTCCATTTTTGTGGAACGTAGATTTTCAAAGTATGACTTGATAATTCTCTGGATTTCCTGAGGGTCTGCTGTTACGTCCCCCTTTTCATTTCTGATTTTGTTGATTTGGATACTCTCTCTCTCTGATTTTTGGTTAGTTTCAATTAAGGATTTAATTATCTTGTTGACTTTCTCAAAGAACCAACTCTGATTCATTGATTCTTTGTATTGTTCTTTTTGTTTCAGTTGTATTGATTTCAGCTCTAAGTTTAATTATCCCTTCCATTTACTCCTCCTAGCCGACTTCACTTCTAACTGTTCTAAGGTTTTCAGCTGTGCTGTTAGTTATCTAGTGTAGGATTTCTCTAGGTTTTTCATATAGGCATCTAGTGTTATGAATTGTCCTCTTAAAACTGTTTTCATTGTGTCCAAAATTTTGGGTATGTTGTGGATTCATTTTCATTTAATTCTAGAAAGATTGATTTCTTTCTTAATTCCTTCCTTGACCCAGAAGTGGATCAGTTGAATGATGTTTAGTTTTCATGAGTTGGTAGGCTTTCTGTGATTTTTGATGTTGTTGAACTCTAACTTTAGGCCATGGTGGTCTGATATGATACAAGGTATTATTTCCATTTTTATATATATTGATATTTGCTTTATGACCAATTATGTGGTCAATTTTAGAGAAAGTTCCATGTGATGTTGAATGTATATTCCTTTGTGTTTGTGTGGAAACTTCTGTAAATATCTATTAAATCCATTTTCATCATAACCTCTGTTAGATGCCTTGTTTCTCTGTTGAGTCTGGTTGAACTATCTAAAGGTGAAAGTGGGGTATTGAAGTCTCCCACTATTAGAGTGTGAGAATTGATGTGGGATTTGAACTTTAGTAGTGTTTCCTTTACATAGATAGGTGCGCTTATATTAGGGGCATGTATATTCAGGATTGAAATCTCATCTTGATCAATTTTCCTGAGATGAATAAGTAATGTCCATCCTGGTCTCTTCAATTGATTTTAGTTTGAAGTCTACTTTATAAGATATTAGAATGGCAACACCAACTTGTTTCTTAGGGCCATTTGATTGACAAATCTTTTCCCAAACCTTTACTCTGTGCCTGTGTTTAAGGTTGATGTGTGTTTCTTATATGCAGCAGAAGGATGGCTTCTGTTTTTATATCCATCATGTTAGTGTCTGCCTTTTTATAGGTGAACTGAGTCCATTAGTATTAAGGGATATTAGTGTCCACTGATTTTTATTTCATGTTATTTTTGGTGGTAGCTTCTATGGATTTCCTTTCTCTTGGCTTTTCTTCTTTTGGATTGTTTGTTTGTGGTTTCATGGGTGTATCTGGGATCCTTAGGTTGGAGTTTTCCCTCTAATGCGTTCTGGAAGGCTGGATTGGTAGATAGGTATTGTTTCAGTCTGACTTTGTCATGAAATATCTTGTTCACTCCAAATGGTGATTGATAATTTTCCTGAGTATTGTAGTCTAAATTGGCAGCCATGCTTTTATAGTGTCTGTATAACTTCTGACCAAGCCCTTCTAGCTTTCATCATTTCCATTGAATAGTCAGGTGTTATTCTGATAGGTCTTTCTTTATAGGTAAGTTGCCCCTTTTCTTTTGCAGCTCTTAAAATTTTTTCTTGCTCGGTATGTTTTGTGGCATTGTTATGTGGCGAGCGGACTTTTTTGTGGTAGGTCAAATCAATTTGGTGTTCTGTAAGCTTCTTGTATCTTTATAGGCATTTCCTTCTTTAAGTTGGGGAAGTCTTCTTCTATTATTTTATTGAATAATTATCTGTGCCTTTAAGCTGGTATTCTTCTTCTTCTATTCCTATTATTTTCAGGTTTGATATTTTCATGGTGTCTCAAATTTCCTGAACATTTTATGTTATGCCTTTTCTGGTTTTCACATTTTTTTTTTGACTAATGCATCTATTTCTGCTTTTGAGTCTTCCACTCCAGAGATTCTCTCTTCCATCTCTTAGATTCTTTTGGTTATGCTTGTATCTGTAGTTCCAGATCATTTCTTCAGATTTTCTATTTCCACCTTCGCCTCATTTTGTGACATTTTTATTGCCTCTATTTCAATTTTTAGTTCCTGGAATGTTTCTTTTATCTGTTGTTTTTCCTTTTCTTGGTTTTCTTTCAAGGATTTGTTTGTCTCTTCCAATTTTTGTTTGTATTTTCTTCTATTTCTTTAAGGGATTTTTTTTATATCCTCTTTTAAGGCTTTTATAATCTTCATAAAGGTTTTTTTTTGCTGTTGTTTCCTTCTGTTTCCTCTTCACTGCTCTGTTCAGGTCTTGGTGTTGGCATCTTCCCATTGCTTCAGTGACTCACATTTAGTGAGCTCTTAGTGAATTGTGGCTAGAGGGCTTGTGTGTCTGTCTGCTCTGAATAGAGGGTCTAAATGATCTATGACTCTGCTCTAGAGACACAGTTCTGCATTTCAAAGGTGCCTGATTGTCTATGATGATGCAGCTCTCCCTGTAGGCAGGGCTTGACCATGCAAGGTCCCTTCTTTTAGGGGTTGCTGGAGGAAGCCCCTCACATCTAAAGCCTAGGGCATGGTTGCTGGCAAGAGTCTGAGATCAGACTCTTGGGTGTGACCCCAATCCTGGTGAGGGATTCTCCAGACAGGCAGGCCAGGAGCTGGAATCTGTTCACCTCTGATTCTGCTCTGGACAGGGGTCTGAGTTTCAAAGGCCTCAGTCCTTCTCTGATGACACAGTTTGCCCTATAGGTGGGGCCCGGTCATGCTAGGTCCCTTCTTTTTAGAGATTGCTGGAGGAGGCCCCTCAGAGCTAAAGCCTAGAGCCTGTCTGCTAGCAAGAGTCTGAGATCATAACCTTGGTTGTGACCTTGGCCCTGGAGAGGGATTCTACAGATGGATGGGCCAGAAGCTGGAATCATGTTGCCTCTGATTCCACTCTGGACATGGGTCTCCAAGGCAATTCTTTAAAAAAGTATTTCATTCAGGCCTTGCTTACAGTTTCAGAGGCTGAGTCTATGATCATTGCAGCACACAAGCAAGTAGGTATATGATAGAAAAGTAGCTGAGAGCTATATCCTGATCCACTGGCATCAGACAGAAACAGAAAGAGACTCTGGGATAAATGTGGGATTTAAAAAAAAAAAAAAAAACTCTGAACCAGCTTCCAGTAACGCACGTTCCCTCCAACAAGACCACATTTCTCACCAGACAGTAAAAGCTGGGACCAACCATGCAAAAACAGGTGCCTATGGCTGGGACTTTTACTCAGATCACCATATACCACTAACTACCTCCCACTCCCACCCAGGGACTTTGGTCTAGAAAAAAAAATGGTTGCATTCTTTAAACTGCCCTTATTAGGCCATCAGAGTAGAAACATAGAGAGTGGTACTAAGGGAAACGTGGACAGTGACAGCCTAGCCCAAGAAATTTCAGAGAGGAAAAATATTAGTGAGTGGCCTAGAGACCATTCTTGTGATATTTTGGTAAAGAATGTGGCTACCTTTTGCTCTTGGCCTCTGCCAGAGGCTAAATCAAAGAATTTTAGATGAATGGAATTGGTAGAGGAGATTTCAAGACACCCTAGTATTGCCAGTTATCATGTAGTTAGTAGGAATCACTCTGATGCCGATCTACAATGCAAATGAAACAAGGAAAAACACAAAATGTACAGTGTAAAGAGAAAAGGGACACCAGGAAGCCTGATGTTGGAACTAAATCCTGTGCTCAAGGAGATAAAAAATTCAAAGCAATGTCTGATGCTAAATAGAATAAAGGTAGTGGTGATCTGAGGTCGAGGTTCCACACAGCTAAGCTTTCAGCTTGTTCAAAAGAATTCAAGGAAGGCTTCAGTGGTAAGGGAACTACCAACAACTCAAAGTTTAGGCAAATACAAGTAATCCAGGGGCTCAGGTTTCAGCCCTAGGTAGCAGCAGAATTTGCCAGCTTTGGGGCCACTTGGTTCTGATTTTATAGTCAAGAATAAAAGAAATGGGGTTGTTCAATCTCCCTCTATGGCTAAGAAAAGCTGCTGAGGCTCAAAGAAGCCAATGTATAAGGCTTCAAAGTTGAAGCTTTCCAAGACTCCAAGATGTTGGAGACGCCAGAGTCCTGGGATACCTGCCAAGGAAAGTGGTGCAGCTGTTGTGGAAGGAGCTCAAGAGAGAGAAATGTGTTGCAATCAATAAAGCTGATAGGAGTTGGAGATCTGAAGAGCCCTTTACATTAGATATAGAAATGCAGAATTTGAGTTTGTCCTGCTGGTTTTCGGTATTGCTTTGGTCCAGTATTTCCTCACTATGTACCTACCGTTTCCTACTTTTGGGAATGGTAAAGTATATTCGATGATATTGTATGTTGGAAGTATGTGATCTGCTTTTTATTTTGATCTTATAGAAGATTACAGTTACAAGATTTCCTTAAGTCTCAGAATAGACTTTAAATAGTGTTGCATCTGCGAAAGACCTGGGGACTTTTGAACTTGGACTGAGCACATTTTGCATTAAGTAATGGCAACAAGCCTACTGGAGCTAGAGGATGGAATGTAATGGTTTGAATTAGTTTGACCACTCCCATGGGCTCTTGTATTTTCAAGCTTGGTTCCCAATTGATAAGCTGTCTGGGAAAGATTAGAAGGTATATCTTTCTTGAAGAAAGTGTGGCCTTATGGGAGGAGATGTGTCACTGAAAGTTGGATTAGAGGTTTCAAACACCCACACCCAGCCAAGTGTTTCTGCCTGCTTCCAGTGGATTAGGTTATAGTTCTCAGCTACCTCTTCAGCACCATACCTGTCTGTGTAGTACCATGCTCATGACCATGATGACAATGGACTAAGGCTCTGAAACTATAAGCAAGACCCCAATTAAATGCTTTCGTTAACAAGCCTTGCTATGTCTCTTCACAGTGATAGCACAATAACTAAGATATGCATAAAATAAAAACAATAAAACCTTTTTAAAGAAACATTTTAAACAACCATGTTAAAACACCAATATATGATGCTTGAGGCATAAGTGATATGTGGTCTTTCTTCTTTCCTAGCTGCATATCTACAATTTTCTACGAATCTCATAAAGAAGCCTCATTGGCAGTAAAGGGTGTGCCTTAGCTTCACACCCATGTACAACCCTTGTGACACATGGTTTATCAGAACACAAAACAAACAATCCAAGATATAGAACCCTGAAGACACCTTATAATTTCACTTATTGAAAAATGAAAGAAAACAGAGTAAGGGTCTGCCTGCCAGAGGCCACTGTGATGCAGAGATGAGCCTTTATAAAGTCACTGTTACCATATCTAACCAGGAGGTAAAACCTTCAATTGAGGACTGATTGGGCAAGAAGGAAGGAGAATACATTAAATCCAAAGTTATTGGACAGGAAAAGCAGTGAGATACATACATTTCAAAGTGAAAATGACAACACAGATCAAGAAACTCACAGAATCACAGTGTCAAAGACAGGGTGGGGGGAGTCCAGTGAATTCACTTAGGTTTCTCTTTGAAGGTCAAAGAATTGCTGATAATCATAACCCCCTCCTCCCCCCAAAAAGACTGGAAATGGGAGATGTAACTGAAGTTCATCAAGAACAAACAGAGATAGGGAGAGGATCATTTGACAGTTTAGATAATTCTTTTTAAATGTTTTTCCTTTTCTCTCAATCCTCTCTAATTTTTAAAAATAGTTCATTTGTGATGTGTTCAAAATGAAAATTGAATCCTGACACTCCAGCTCTTTAGAACATCTGCTAATCTGAATTCTAGTGTTCAATATTCATTATTTTTTGTTGTTGCTGCTGTTGTGCTGATTTTTGGTGATCAAACCTCAGCTCCCTTAATATTGTCCTTCCCCCTTAAAAAATAATGTTATGTATGCACAGAAAGACGGCCCTTTTCAGGACTAGTCATTTTCAGGTTTGTGATGATAAAAAGACCAACCAGTGGGGAGCTTTCCTATGACCTTCCAATTGGCCCTGAATTCTCAGAATGCAGTTGCTTCACTACTGGACTGTGGTTTTTCAGTGGGAGATGGGAGAATTTAACTGTGGAAAAATGGCCTTTCCTCATCTTGAAGCTACTTTTAAAATGTGAGGTTTTGGACCAAAAGAAGAGTATAACGACTATAGTGAAGATGATGGACACAGTGAGAGTCCCAACTAACCTCAAAGATGGCGTCCCTGGAGAGAAAGAAAAGAAAGAGGAAGACGGGCTGTCTGAAGGTCCTAGGAAAATTTGAATTTTCATCAGCACTTCATAAAAAGTTACTCATGCAGAAGTGCATGAAACAGACACTGCTCCTTTTGATAGAATTTCTACTTTTTGGCTTAGGACATGAGTTATTAAGGAACATCTTTATAAAATAAACAATATTTTTTAAAAAGGCATAAAAGTTAGGAAAAATACTGAGAAAAACTCTCTTAGTAACTCTGAAATGTAACTTGAAAGCCTGTAAAATTGCATATTTTGTCACTCCTAAATGATATTTAAAAAATTCCTCCTTATGCAGTCAAGATGTACACTTGGGTGCATCTTATTTCATTTCTTTCTTTCTAACTTCAATCTATTTCAAAATCTCTTCTTAATAAACTCCAACTTTAGTACAGGGTACATGACTTAGTCAGCAAAATCTTCAGCATGAGGACCTGAGTTCAGATCTCCAGCACACATGCTGACAGTCTTAGGAATCACAGATTTGTAGTCTCAGTTCTGGAGAAGCACCTCAGGGAAGTATCTAATCAGTCTAGCCAAATCTGTAAGTCACAGGAACATAAATCTGTGGTTGAGCCAAGCATGGCAATGCAAACCTTTGATCCTAGCAGCAGCCCCATCTACCTAGCAAGTATCACGGCATCCAAGGGCTACATAGTTAGATAATTTTTCAAAGTTAAATAATTAATACTTAATTAAGTAGAGAAGTGATTGAGGAAGACACCAAACGTTAACTTATGATATCTACACACTGATACACATGAAAATGAACCCCCCCACTCCTACATACAAATATTCACACCCTCAACTCCAACTCTAGCTCATATTGTCTCACCCTTTCCTATGATGAAGTCACTAATCCTATATACACCTGTGTTAAAAGTACTAGAAGTCCTCAGATTGCTTCAGGCGGCAGTGGCCCTCTACTATTCTGGCCTAACTATTGTTCCCAGCTTAGTCTGTATGTTGACACATGGAAAATGTAGTGGTTTACTCAAATGAATTGTTGGATTGCCTGAGTCTTTGAAGCTCCTTGAGAATAGTTGAGCTGAAAAAGGGCCATCTCCTTATCACACAAAGATCCAAAATGTCTTTTGCGCATTATATCTATTTCATGTTACCTAGCTAGGTATTATTCAATTTGCCATATTCTCAAAGGAGATAAGTAGTAGAATCAGGGTTTTCACTCAGGTACCTTTGACTTCAAACCCCAGCACTCTGATCCCAGTCCTGTTCCTTTCAGGCAGAAAGTGGGGGAGGGGGGACACACTGATCCTGAAGTCAGGAAGTAAGTGACGTGATCTCATAGTGGATTTTCCCCACAGTAGACTGCAGAGTACACTACCAACCACTGAAGAGATGCTTTGTGTTTGTCAATAGCAGAAGGAAGAGCAAATACATTTGTGACAACATGGTGGGGAAGAGATCCAGACTAAAGCAAGCCCTTGCAAAATCTCCCTCTGCAAGGTTAATCATTTGCAGAGACACAAAACAAATAAGTGATAGGAATAGGCAAAATCAACTTAGATCTTGTGGGGGTGGGGCGTTTCCTCCTAGATTCTGGGAAGTATAGTTCATCACAGTTTTAAAAAGAGAAAGAGAAGAGATTTTGTTTCTCCAGCATGCAGATCTGGCTGGGAATAGCAAGACCAGTTTTTTTTTTGTCTGCATAACTCTTTTGTTTAATTTTTTCAATTGATAATTTTATAAATGAATTTAATGTGTTTTGATCAAATCTATCCCCATTCTTTTCTTTCAAACTTCTTCATTATATCCCCACACCACTATGCCTTCCAAATTTCTTGCGCTCTTTTTTTAAGCTCACTGAATCCACTTAGCAATGTCTGTGTAGACATGATATAGACCCATCTACTGATCACAGGGACTCTCCAAAGAGCCACATCCCTGTAGAAACTGACTCTTCCTATCATCCAAGCAGCTATCAATTTCCAATAGCTTCTTGTCAAAGCACTGTACTTGGTTTACTCTTTTTTGTCACTCTTAGAATGTCAAATCCACATGGAGTTGTGTTTTGTTCTGTCTTATAAAAAACATACCCTTCCGGCTTCCCACTGGTGTGTATCAAGTGCAAGAATCAATGAGTGTGTCATGCAGAGGATTTGTAAGCCCTTCCTTTGGATGGAGATGTTGGAATTCTAGTAGCGTATTACAATTTCCTAACTGGCTTCTGGGAAACTGGTGATTCCTTCTCAAAATTCAGTAAAGCTTTCTGACTACATTTGTTTATTGCCTTCTATTTACCTTGCGGCTGGCTTTCTGCTGCAACACTAAGTAACTTTGGAAAAAGGTCACTATTGCTGTCATTGCCCCTGTTACAATCATTTCCCAGGAGGCAGATAAAACCCTAGTCCAGAAAAGACAGTACTGATTATACTCCTAAATATCTATGTGCCTTTGAGTGAGTCCCTTAGCATTCTCTGACTCTCTTTTCTCATCTCAATGATGGGGATAATGTTGGTACATTTTCACCCCTGAGTAATGTTTTATCAACATTATCACTGTTTCTATGGCTTAATAAATTAGTAGTTTGCTTCACTCTTGTGCACGAATTGAATGCAGTTGTTTATAACAGATGGATGGTTGGCTGGTTTTGTCAGTTCCATGACAGTAGAGAAGATACTATAAACTGAGACACTTGTGCCTCTCCAATTGGCTATCAGACTATTGAAACTTTGAACCTCAAAGAATTAAAATTTCCCCAGAAATTACATTCCAGGAGAATAAGAACAGCTGTCATTCTACCTAGAGGAGGAACTTGCCTACCCAGAAATGATTTCATATAACACTGACCACTTCATTTAACATTTGCATATTTCCTGCATTTTGTTTCATCATTTTTTTCTATAAAATTCAAACACTGCTATAGAAAAGGAGGAGATGTATTCAGAATCTTTCTCTTCCTAGTTTGGCTAAAGTGTGAAAAATAGGAAGGGGGATCCATTTTTCCTTTGTTTTCTTCTTGATGTCATTTAAGGTGTGAAGAAACTTAAAGAGTCTTTGTCATTTGGTGGTTCAAGGCCCAGGGTCCTTCTTGTCTTATGACTGAGTCTTCTCTACTTTCTCTCTTGTTCTGGAAATATTCTGTATCCAGCAGACACAATGATAAAAGCAATGATGAAATAAAATTTCTTCCTCTTACTGTTCTTGTGTGTAATACAGATCCTTCTAAATGTGTTGATATGGACAAGTCTCAACATCCATCTAGATTTAAGTCAGTCAGAGGAACAAACCATGGATATGCCACTGTTTTGCAATAACAAACTTGTCCAATGGAAGGTGATCTTTTAGAACTGACATTCTGGTTTCTTTGTCAGTATAAATATTCCCAAACTTAGTAACCTTTCGCTCTATTTACGTGCAAGAAGTCCTATGCACCAGCAAGCACACCTAACCCTTTTCTAAACACTTATTTTCTGCTTTGCTTTCTTTAGTAACTATACTCTGTCTTGTCTGTGGGCATATGTCAGTGCTTGTATGCGTATGTGTGTGTGTGTGTGTGTGTGTGTGTGTGTGTGTGTTTGCTTGTATATATGCCCATGTAGACCAAAGGTAACTTGGAATCACTTCTTATATCACTCTGGACCTTACTTGGTAAGACAGAGTCCCTCGCTAAACTTGGAGTTCACTGATTGGGTAGACATCCTGTCTAGAGAACCCCAGGATGCCAACTATTTCTGCACTTCACAAAGCTGGGATTGCAAGTGTATTCTTCCATACCAGACTTTTATGGTGTTGCTAGGGACACAAATTCATGTTTGTAAAGTAAACACTTTACTCAGAAAACCATCTCCTCATCTTGCCTCTGGCTTGTAAATGAGTACTCACATCTTTTAAATTTTAAGGAGGTTTTCACCATCATTATTTGCTCAAATATCTTTTCTTCTTCCTGTTATATATGCTGATTCACCCAATACTGCACTTTATCCACAGGGCTGCCCTTTAATAATCTTTCAAGATTAGATTTATTTTCTAATTTGCCATTAGAGTTTTTAATTGCTTTTAGTTTGAATTTCCCTGGGAAAATTAATTCTCTGTCTCTAAGGAGTCCTTAGTTGCCTATAGTTGTTTGTCTAGGTGTGACCCCTGTGTGAAATTTTCCATTTCCATGTTAGCATGTCTATTTATGCTGTAAGTGTTCAGATCTTGTTTAGGTAGACATTTTGTCAAGGTATCATGGGTAAATCTAGGAAACAATCGCACAGCAAATTTAATATCTCCCAGGCTCTTAGAATTCTTCTGCACCTCTTCCACAATGTTCCCTGTCCTTGGATGTAGGAATTGTATTCTTTATATAGCTATTGGTACTGAAAACATCTTGATCAGTTGCTCTCTTCATTTTGACCAATTGTGGCTTTATATCACAGTGTCCATCTGCTGAAGAGATGCTTCTTTGATGAGAGATGAGAGGTACACTTAAGATTGAAGGATGCAGTTAGGAATTATGCTGGTAAACTGGTAGTAGTAAGTTAGTTAGTTTGGTTAATTTTGGTATGTGGTTTTAAATTTATTTTAATTTTTATAATAAAGTATATATGTATACACACATACATGTATATGAATTATGATAGTTTAGTAAAACCATGGTAATAGGTTCTCCTTTAAGACCTGTGGTCTCACTAGCTTAGTGTAGTCTAGTAACAGGTATAATTTCTTCTTGTTGAGCATCTCTTATGTTTAATATTAGACAGTTTTTAGTTGCCACCAACTTTTGAATGCTACTATTGCATCTTATATCATACCTTCTGATAATTACTGTAATTCATAGCATTTACAGACAGGTAGGACTGCCAGTTGCTTCCCTCCCTTAGCAGCTTACACATCACCTTCAACCACTGTCTGAACCAGCCAGTTGTGTTCAAAGTGAAAGAAAGAATCTTCCTTTGATCTTTGTTGAAGAATTGACTCCAATATTTTAAATGCAGATCTCAATGGACATTGTGGTTAAGGACTCTTTAATTCTGAAGGTTTTGCGCCTGGGATAGATTTCTGTATATGGGATAAGAGTCCTACTTCAATCTTTTGCATATAGATATCTAGTTGTCCCAGCATTTATCCTCTTAGACCATAATTTCTCTTTTAATGATCATGAAGTCCTTACTTTAAAAAAAATCAATTCACCATAAAAGCACAAGCTAATTCTAGACTTTAATTTCTATTCCATTGATTGATCTGCATGCTTCTCAGTGCTGGGACCACACTGCTTTTTACTAACATGGGTTTTTATAAGCTTAGAAATAGAGATATGTGAGCCTTGAACCATTCTTGTCTTTTACAATCTGACATACCTTTTAGGGTTTGCATAAGAGGGCTGTTAAAATCGTCCTAAGAATTGCAATGAGTATACAAATTAATAGGAAGAATAATAATAGCATCTTAACAATATATTTTTTTCTAAAGAAACCAAGATAGCTTTCTATCAGGGTGTGCTTTGATTTTTTTCCAATAATCTTTTCTAGTTTCAATGTGCAACTCTTAAATTTTTTGGTAAAGTCTATTTCTAGGAATTGTCATCTCTATTACATGAGTGTAAATGGAATTTTCAATTTTTCTTTGCAATTGTTCAGTCCTGATGGATAGCTACAGGACTTATTTTTATGTGTTGGCTTTTCATCCTGCAACACTACTGAATATATTAACTAGCTTGAGTGGTTCTCTTAGGAGGTCTGTATGTTATAAAGCATAAGAGAATGTCAGCAGCAAACTAGTTTAATTCTTGTTCTTTATTTCTTCTTTCATCATTATTCAAAAGGTAGTGCTATCAAAACTGAAGGCTAATCTTCATTTCTCCAGATTCCATTTAGTTTTGTGTCTTTTACTTCAAACTCTCCTGCTTCCTCCCTCCCTCCATTCCTCCTCTTCCTCCCCCTCCCTTCCCACATGCAATTGAACTCTATTCTCTACAGTAATTTCGTTGGAGCTCAAAAGATGAGATTTGATTATTCATATCTTTTTTCTCTCTAAATTTTTTTGGTTAAATATATTTCAGAAAATGTACTTGATCACATTCTTTCCTCCCCTCTTAAACTACATATTACTTTCTCTTACCTTTGAAGTTATTATTAATTTCTTCCTGTGGAATTAAAGAGCTGGCTGATATTATTTTACTTAATCCTTTTCATTTTTTTGTCTAGGAATATCTTAATCTGTATTTTAATGAATAGTTTGCTGGATTTGAAAAATCTGTTGTTGATATATTTTTATTTTCATTATTTTCAATATGTTTTCATAGTCCTTCAGCCTCAATGATTTCTGATGAGAAGTAAGTTAGTACTAAGAAGTCAGAACTGAAAGTTGCTTCTGTATTTCTGTATTCAGGATCACCAGTCCATCAGTCCTCTGAATGTTTGACTATAATATATCTCAGCATGGTTCTCTTCCACCTTATTATAATTTAAATTTATTAATGTTTATATGTATGTGTATATATAGTCATATATTTCAGATTTTAGCTAGATTTCTGTTCATTACTAGTTCAAATATCTTTTCTTCCCCTTTCCCCTAGGGAATTCCCATTATTTATATGTTGATCCAACCTATATGCATTTCATTCATTCTTTTATTTCACCATTCTGATTCTCAAATAATCTATCTTTGCTAGCCTAGCCAACTCTCTACTGCCTTCTCAAATTGGCTATTGAATCCAGTAAGGGATTTTTGGGTAAAGCTGTATTTTCAACTGTAAAGTTTATAATTGATTTGTTTTTAATGTTTTAATTAGTGATATACCATTCTTGGCTTCTTTTACTTCTGACCATGAGATTTCCTTTGGATTACTGAGTATAAAATATTTTAAATACCTTGCTTAATTCAATATGTATGTCCTACCAGGAAATGTTCTATTAATTTCTTTTTGCACACAATATATTGGGTATATTTTTATATTTTTTATACGCTATATGATTTCTTATTGAATGCTGGGATCTTGAATGTTATAAATGGCAATTCTGGAAATCACATTATATCTCTTGGGTGTAGTTGTTAACCATATTTAGTATAGTTGTTACTCTTATTTATTTAGTTATTAATTTTCTAATTTTGTAATCTAACAGCAACAATTTAAAGGAATAATTATTTATTTATTTAATCTCAGAGGACTCAGTACATTTTGTTGGGAAATGAATTGCAGAGCATTTTACTCAATGGTGGTAGTAGCATGTGGCAGATGTTCAGAGGGTTTTCCCATTGAGCATTCAAAAAACACAGAGACTGAACCAGGAAATGAATGTGAAGGATCATACACCCCCATCTTCAGATCAACACTTTGTCCAGTTAGGTTCCATGTCCCAAAGTTTGCATAAACTGTAAAAATAGTGCCAAGCATTCAGGCAGTAAGCTTCTAAGCTACGTTTTAGACTTTATTTATTTATTATTTTTCTTGACTAGTTTCATAAAGCCTATGTTCTTTTAGTATGTGTTTAATAAAGGCTTTCCTATATTAGGTCAATGGCCTGTGTACTTATTAAGGCATGTCTTCAATACTTAGTATGGCTGTTATAACTCTTTCTAGCTGTCACTTCTTGTTTACATAGAGCAGGACAGCATAATATTAAGTATATATATTCAATTCCTAAAAATATAATAGAGCATTTGAAAAGTCATATACCCCAAAGACTTCATTTCTATACCTTTCCCCAACATATGTTATTTATCTTTAAGTAGTTTCAACAACAATTTCTTGGATAGCCATCTCATCAGTGAGAGCACAAGGTAAAATAAGAAAAATTCTCAGACTTCTCCCTAGGGAGCCCTCACAAACATTAAAAAAGTAATAGGTATCACCAATTCATTGAAAAAATGCCCATTATTCTTGTGATACCTCTCTCTAGAATACAAGATGTGTTCTGGAAGGTAAAAATTGAGTTGAGAAATAAATAAAATTTAAATTTTCACAAAACACTCTCTCTAGTCTAATTCTACCAAATTTTCTTAATTTTATTTTTCTAGTTTCTGCAGCTTTTGGCTATTTTCTGGAGTTTAGGAAAGTTGATTATAATCATTATTGTTACTTTATTGGTTGATTTTGTGATACTATAGGATTTTAGAGTCCTTTATTCTAATATCTTTTTCTATGACTTAAGCATGTCAATTAACCCTTTTATACTTTCATATTGAATTCTGTTTTGGACCCAGCAGTAGCTGCTATTTTCGAAGTTGTACGTCCATGGCAATGAGATGTATTTGTATCTCCACAGAATGTTCGTGTTGAAGTCTTCAGCATCAGTATGTATGTATTTAGACACCTTTTAGGAGACAACTAAGGTTAAATAAGATCATGATGATGGGGCCCTAATCTGATAGGGTTGGTGGTCTTAGGATGTGGGATCATTCTTTAATAAAGGAACTGTCTTGGCCTATTACAGGCATCTTAGAAGTAGGTGGGGAAATCAAAGCATAGATAGGGGAAGGAGGGTGGAGTCACAGGGAGACACCATCCAGCTGCCCAAGAATCAACACGTAAAGTAACACAGGTAAACCATGGGTCACATGGCAGGACAGATTAATGGAAATGGGTTGGATTAAGATGCAGGAGTTAGCTAGCAATATACCTGAGCCATAGGCTGAACAGCATGATATTAATATAAGCATCTGTGTGATTATTTGGGGCTAAGAGAGGATCTAAACCTCTGTACCTCTGGCTGGACAGGCCAGAAACTTCTCCTACAGCTTTATAATGATAGCAAAGAAAATCCTCTTCTCTCTTCATACACAGAAGACCAACAGAGAATTCAATCAGAAGGTAAATGCCTACAAGCCAGGATGTTGTTTAAAGTTTCCCGAGCCCATTTGGGTCCAGAGGTTCTGGACCTGGCCTGCGGCGGCTTTTGTCCCCCAAAGAAATGAATCAGACACTTATATTAACTTCATATTGTATGGCCTATGTCTCAAGCACATTACTAGCTAGCTCTTTCATCTTAATTCAACCCATTTCTATAATCTATCTGCCATGTGTCCCAGCCTGTGGCTCACCTGTATTTCCTATATGTCTCTTCTTGGGAGTCAGATGGAGAGGGACTAACTCCGCCCTTCTCCTACCTGCCTGTCTTCTGATCCTCCACCCACTTCTAAGGTGCTGCTCTTAGGCCAAATCAGTTACTTTATTTACAGCATACAGAGACCATTCCATCACACCAGGAGAGAAATCTTTACCAATTATAGATCCTACTGCTAGATCTCAATCTTAGACCATAGTCATTCAAAACCATGAGAAAATAGATTCCTATTGCTGAAGGCACTTATTCTATAGCATTTAGTTGTAGTAATCTTGGCTACTAGTACCACCATTAATTGTTAAATTATTGCTTCTTCCCTTCAATCTCAAATGCATCTGATTCTTTATTTACCTTGCTAATGCCACAACTAAAGAAGTCTACACTACCAACATTACCTTTAGCTTCTAGAGATTCAACTATTGTACATCTTTGATATGATTTCCAAGTTATCACACATGATAAATTCACTCCATATTCTTCCCTATACATGCTTGGTGGTACCAATATCTATCTCCCTATCTGGTTCTTTCCTTCACATAAATTTACCACTAAGATGAATCCACACAGCAAAAGATTACAATATAGAAATATTCTTCCTCAACATGGCAATTTAAACATTTCTTAAGGCACTTTTAGGTGCATTCTAAATCTAATACACTCTTGTAATTTAAGACAGTGTAAGGTTTTTTTCCATCTAAGTAAGTACAATGCAAGTATTCCAGATAAATAGTAACTGGCATGGTCATTTTTTTGTCAATTTCACACAAATTACCATCATTTAAAAATAGGGATCTGGAGAGATGGCTCAGTGGTTAGGAGCACCGACTGTTCTTCAGGAGGACCTGAGTTCGATTCCCAGCATCCACATGGCAGCTAACAACTGTCTGTAACTCCAAGATCTGACACCCTTACACAGTTATACATGCAGGCAAAACACCAATTCACATAAAATAAATACATAAATATTTATTTTACAAACATTTCATTTAAGAAAATAAAATAAAAAATAAAAATAGGGAGCATCAATTGGAACTGCTTTTATCAGATTGCCTTTAGGCCAATTTGTGGGGACATTTCTTAATTAATGACTGATTGGAGGACCCAGCCCAGTTTAAGTGGTGCTGCCCCAGAGCAGGTGGGTCTTGGTGATACAAAAAGGCAGACACAGCAAACCCTGTGAAGTCTTTCTTCATGGCTTTTGCTTCAGTTCCTGCTTTCAGATTTCTGCCTAGAATCCCTGTCCTCATTTCCTCTCATGATGCACTGTGCTGAAAGAAATCCTTTCCTACCCAAGTTTCTGTTGATCACAGTGTTTTCATCACAGCAAGAGAACACAAGGTAGTATATAAACTGGTGTCACCAGTAAGTTATTGCTGTAACAGACTTGATCGTGTTGTTTCAGGGGAGAGTGTGGAAGTGCTTGGTATTTTAGGCTGCAAAAGCCATTAGTTCTCAGAGCTTAATGAGATATTATGGTAACTTGGAAGGTAGTGTGGAAAGCAGTACAGATAATGGAGGCCTGGCTTAGGAGTCTAAGATGGAAGTTTAAGAGTCTTGTAAAGTCTGCTGCTCCTATGATGTTTTGAATTAAGAATCTATGATTCTTGTCTCTGGGGCAAAAGCTTTAATTAAGAGACTGGAACCACTGAAACAAAACTTTTGCTTTACAGGAAAAAAATCAATGTTAATGGGCTGAAGCTAAGAAATAAGCAATGATTAACAAAAGACCAGCCTTGTTGAGATGGAATCTTCTGGAAGTATTTCCTCAGGGTCAGCATACAGAAGGTATGTGCTGGAAGGAGCCAAGGCTGCATTTCATGCTGGCAGCTGAACTTGGTAATGTATAAGAGTCTCCCACATGTTACTGGTTTTGGCCACATGGGAGCTGCATGATTTGAAGGGATCATGACAAACAGCTGAGGCTTGGTACCATGTGGCACGGTCTCAATCACTAAAGAAAGGACAGGAATCCATTGGCAAAGATTCATCCTGTGGAGATCCAGGCATATTGGAGATGCCAGGACTGTGGGGTGAGCAGCAAGAACAGCAGCAGCTGTGGCATGGAGCCAGCCTGAGCCCATGAGTCATGCTATGTGTGCTATGAAAGGCAGAACCAGAGCGGTAGCTCTGCCTAAGTCCTTCAGGAACCAGAAGATTGTGAGTGAATCCCAGCTATTGAATACTGAATCATTTACACTGTTAGGAGTAGTTTTGCTTTAACTTAGGTGTCACAGTGCTGTTTATTTCCCCTAATAGGATTAAGAAAATATTTCAATAATTTTTTATTTTATTTTATAAGAGTCCACAGTTAAGAGACTTTGGACTTTTAAGGAGACATTGGGTTTTTAAGGAGAATGTGGACTTTTTTATTTAAAAGTTTTTTTCTTATTTTATATATCAACCAAGTTTCCCCTCTCTCCCTCCCTCCATTCATCCCACAGCTCCCTCCTTCACACACCCCATCCGCTCCTCAGGAGAGAATACGACCTCCCAAATTGATTTTCAACAAAGTCTGGCATATCAAGTTGAGGCAGGATCAAGCCCCTCCCCCCTGCATCAAGGCTGAGCAAGGCATACCTCTATAGGGAATGGGCTCCAAAAAGCCAGTTCATGTACTAGGGATAAGTCCTGGTTCCACTACCAGAGGACACACAAACTTCCCAAGCCACACAACTGTCATCTACATTCAGAGGGCCTAAAATCATGGACTTCTTAAAGTGTTGAAGTTTTTAAAGATCATGGAACATTTAAAGTTATATTGTGATATTAATACGACATCTTAGGGATAAATGAAAAAAGGGAACTTTATGATTTCATAGTGATGTATTTGTGTCAAATGACAATGAGTCAGTTGTATTGGTTAGTTTTTGTTTGTTTGTCTTGTTTTTATTTCGTTGTCAACTTAACATAAGCAAGAGGCATCTGAGGAAAGGGAACTTTAATTGAGAGACTGCACCCATCAGATTGCATTGTGGGTGGTCTTACCACTGGACAGTTGGTCCTGGATGGTATAGGAAGAAGGCTGAGGAAGCCATTAACCAGTGCTCCTCCTAGTCTTGTTTCAGTTTCTGCCTCTAGGTTTCTGCCTTGAGATCCTGCCTCAATTTTCCTCAGTGATGAAATGTGACCTAAGAGTTATAAGGTGAAATAAAACATTTCCTCCCAAAATTGCTTTTGGTCATGGTGTTTTAACCCAGAAATAGTTAGCAAACTAATACAGGACCCACTCAAAGGGTTTCAACATATTTTAAAACAGGAGGGCTGTTGATAGAGTACAACAAGTTCAACTCGCCACTAACCTGATGACCTGAGTTTAATCCCAATTAAAGGGTGAAAAGAAAGAAAACATTCTCATAAATTATCTTTCAACTTCCACTCTTGCAATCTGGCACACATCAGACAGATAGGTAGGTAGGTAGGTAGGTAGATAGATAGATAGATAGATAGATAGATAGATAGAATGTAAGTTTAAAAAGGTAGACTGAAGAGATATCTCAGGAGGTGAAGTATTTTCCCTGCAAACATGAAGACCTAGAATCCATGCAGAAAAATCCAGATATGGTGGTTCCCTTGTAATCACAGTGCTAGGGAGGCTCAGATGGGGGAGGGGGTGCAAATAAAGTCAGGATGATCTCTGAGGCTCAATCCTCAACTCACCTAGCCAGCTTGGCAAACTCCAGTCAGTGAGAGATCCTCTTTCAATGAAGAAGTAGGATAGTTCCTATGGAATGACATGTAACTGGGGTGACCTCTGTCCTCACAGACATGCACCTGCACAGAAGAACAAAGAATCTCAAATAAAGAAGGTATTAGAATAGTCAAGTTTATATTCATCTTTGTATCAATGAAGTCACAAGACACAATGTCAATTCAGAGAAAAATGCTTCTAAAGTCAAAATACCCAGGATCTGTGCACATAGCTGTGTAGTACTGCTGATATCCTTGCTTTTTCATAGGGTCTCTACTGGTTTCCTGTGACTGACCTAGCAAGTTGTCATAAAGTCTGCTGAAAACAACAAAAATCATTTCCTTACAGCTCTGGAGATCATAAGTCCACAGCAGACTTACTGTGAATAAATGAAGAGATAAGCAGCATTGTATTCTATCTTGAGGCATTAGGAGAAAATTAATTCCTTCCTTGACCTATAGGACCTTAATCCAACCTTATCACCAGCAATATTGCATCTTCACAGCTCTCTCTATGTCTCTGATTACATTACCTTCTTCAGTGATTAAATACCCTTCTGCCTCCCTCTTAAGGGAACATTTTTTAGCCTCCTGGATAGCTGAGGCTAATCTCTCCACCTGAAGATCCTTAATTTTATTCATCTGCAAAGTCTCTTTATTCACATAAATTAAAATTCAGAGGTTATGGAGTTTAGGGTATTCATAACTATGGAAAACTTTATTCAGTCTAGCACAAGAATTAGTCATACTACCATGTTTAATTGCACAAGAATAAATGGACATTTTAGCCACCCCTCATTGACTTTACATTTTCCAGAATTCACCTTCACCATGCAGCCAAGAGTAGGACAGATAGCTTATGCACACTACTCCCGAGGGATTTTGAAAAAATTAAGATAAAGTATGCAAACTGCATAGTATAGTGCCCTGCACAGAAGAAGCCCTGAAATAGCAGCTCATTCATCCTCCCTTCAAAGCATTAGTATTGTTCCTCTGCACTCTTCTTCCCCCACTACCCCTTTTATTTGCTTTTGTTTTTATGGAAGCTGTAATTTGTATTAACTATAGATCATTACACTGAGTGAATATTAATTCCATGTTCCAATTGTCTCAATGACTTAAATGATTTTAGCCGGCTCCTTGATAAATTAGATTCAATCAGCATTTTGTTTTCATAGTGATGGTGCAGAATGATGAGCTGGGCTATGAATAGCAAATGTGTCATCTTTGCCATTTTCCCATTTGCTTCATTTGCATCACTAGAATTATATTCTGTCCAAAGATTTTTGTTGGAATCTCAAGGCAGTTGTTCGTTTTGTAGTTACTGTTTTTTGTTTTTTTTTTTTAAAAAAAAAAAAAAACTAGATGATACATTCATATATTTAACTAACTTGGCACAAATCAACTATAATTATTTTTAATCAGTTTAAAGTCTTCCAAAATTGCCCCTTCATTACAAAGTCTCTGGAGTCTAAGGGCTAACTGAAGGCACTTATGTCAATGTATATAACTAATATCTGAAAGCTTTCACAGATTGCTATAGATAAGTGTGCTTCTATTGTTGTATGAGGTTTCTGGCCTAAACTTTGCTGCTTGGCCTTGTAGCCTGGACCCGCAGACCTACAGTCCCACAGTCCCACAGTCCCACAGAATCACATAGACACTAATATTAATTACACTCTGCATGTTGATTGACCTGGGGCCTAGGCATATAACTTGCTAACTCTTTACTCTTAAATTAATCCATGCTTTTTATCTTGTTTAACCATGTGGCTCACTACTATTTTTCAGAGCAGCATTTCAACTTTTTCCCTCTGCGTCTGCTGGCAACTTATCATGGTGTCTTTCTGGCTTCTCTGTGGTGTCTCTGCTCTGTTCTTCCTGTTCCCACGGTTTTCTTAGTCTGGTAGCCCCACCCACACTTCTTGTTTACCTTCGACCAATCAGTATTTGTATTAAACCAGTAGGTGGAACAATTATTTAAAATGCAACAACATAATCCTACTACACTCTATCTTTTTCCTTATGCTTCTTGGTGAAACTTCTTGCATACCTCTGACCTATAGTCATACTTATTTTGGAGTTCACCTTACTTTGTGTGTATAAAGCTTCACTCTGAAGGTTTCTAAGCCTCTTTACCGAAGACATCAATTTTCTGCTTCCCAGACAATTTTGCATGTAATTTAAAAATTTCTCCACAGGCAGTGGTAGTAAAAGCCTTCAATTCCATACTCTGGAGGCAGATCTTTGAGTTCAAGGTTAGTGTGGTCTACAGAGCCAGTTCCAGGACAGTAAGAACTGTTCCATAATAAAACTTTGTCTCAAAAACACAAACAAAAAACAACTAATATCACTTCTTAAAAGTCCTTTCCTAAGGGGTTTTGGCTAGTTTGAGTCCTTTGATACACCATGAGAATTTTAGGATGCGATTTTTCTCCAAAAAAAAAATGACCTCTGCAGGGAAGTTTAATACAGTAAATTACTATAGATACTCATTACTAGTCAAAGTACTGGGCAAAAAAGTGACAGAGTATTCAGTCATAGCTGAGATATCTAAATGGACTTCCTACCTCTGCCAAGGCTCAGGAACACCTTGGAAGAGGAGGCAGAAAAATGTGAGAGCCAAGAGATGTGAATTAATGCTGTGAAATGCTACATTCTGGACATAACATGGCTGGTGTATTTGCAAAATCAAAGTATCCATGGTTACCTGCTCAATAACAAGCTAGATGAAAATTGCAATGCATCTCAGCTGACTATTTGGAAGTGTGGCTACTGGTAGGTTATCCATGTCCCAGTGGATGACCTCACACACATGTGCATATAATTGGAACAAATTTAATTAATTTAAAAATGAAAAAATGACCTTTGGAGTTTGGTGGCAGCTATATTGCATTTGTACACCAGTTCAAGTGGAATTGTCATCTTTAAAATATTAAGTATTCCAATCTGTAAATATGGAATAACTTTTCAGATATCACTTCTTTTTTAAAAATAAAAATTTGTATGAAAATAAAAGACAAATTCTGTAGCAAAGTACAAAAAAAGGCCAAATTATTCCAAATCACAATTATTCTCTACTTGTTTCCTTCAGTGGCTTACTTTTTTCTCGTTGGGAAGGAATTCATACTGGAAAATGTTTTTCAAATCAAACACTCTTCTCTTAAATTAGATAATCTTCCTTCAGAATGGTATATTTCTTCCATACATTACTTAACCCAGTCTATCAAGGAATTTGCAATGGTTTTCTAATGCCTATATTAAAAAGAGTTGTGAGGGAAGTACACAAAATCAACCTGATACCCAGAGTGAAGATTATTTGCTCTATTCATTAACTTAGAGTGAATTTTCTGAACACTCATGAACCTTGTTGCAGAAACCGAAAAAGCATCTGTGTATTTTCTTTGATTATCTTAATCTTCATGACATAAGACTTGATTACCATTTTCAAAGTCACTTTCACTATGATTACAGAAGGCTGTTGATCTCTTCTTTAAAAATTTATTTATTATGTATGCTTGAAGGCCATAAGAGGGCACTAGGTCTCATTACAGATGGTTGTGAGCCACCATGTGGTTGCTGGGAATTGAACTCAGGACCTCTGGAAGAGCAGCCAGTGCTCTTAACCTCTGGACCCCATCTCTAGCCCCCAGCTGTTGATTTCTTAAGTAAATAGTTTCTCTTGATGAATGCTCTGATATTTCACTGTCCCTGTACCACATGCACACATTATTATTATTGTCTTTGTTGTATAATGCATAATTCCTCAGGTTAGTCCTATTGAGTTAGAAAAGGCTTTGTTCTTACCTTCTTCTGTACATGGGTCTCAAATATGGCTTCCACTTATACATATACAAGAGCTCCTTAACTCAGTTATCTAGAACAAAATGTTTCCCCCAATGTTTCCAAGAAATGCCAGACGATATGTATAAATGGTAATTCTGCTCCACCTACTTTGAAACACAGTTTAATTCACTAGACTCTTAAAAAAAGAACTTGTAACCTGTTTTTACATTGTCTCCTCTGCTTAACTTGGCTGAGTCCTAAATGGAGAAGCTAAAGGGACCTCTAAATATAGTTAAGGATTGTTGTGGTGCATTGACTTTTAATACATGGCTTGACTGCTACCATCATGAATTCAAAATAACCATGGATACCTGCATGAGATATGAGATTGTCCTATAAAATTTCCTTACAGAAAGGGCTACTGTG
This sequence comes from Sigmodon hispidus, assembly GCA_004025045.1. Lineage (NCBI taxonomy): Eukaryota > Metazoa > Chordata > Mammalia > Rodentia > Cricetidae > Sigmodon > Sigmodon hispidus. The sequence goes on along the minus strand of PVIH01001264.1, from coordinate 990 downwards.
ATCAAACCCTCACCTGACATTACAACCACTCCGTCCTGGTTCTGCCCAGTTGCGCATAACCCTACCCAGGTGTACCTGGTCTCCAAGTAAGATAGAATATATAGGAAAGTGTGGTTTAACTTTTCAAGTTTCCAGGTAGTTTCCACCCATGCCAGAATGGGACTTCTTGGCAATATAGCCATTTAAGGCTTATCTACAGTCCTATACATAACCCCTTACCCATTTGTAGTAAGTGAGCTATATAAACTCAGTTATTCAGCAAACTGGACTTAAATAGGATTATTTTTTTTTTTTGGTTTGTCATTGGTGCTTTATCAGGGACACCAAACAGATAGAGGTTTTCCCATTGTGACACTTGCTGTAAAGGTGGGGAATTTAGTATATGAAAGCCAGTCTAGACACTCAATTGTAACTTTATTGTTCCCCTTATAGTGTTCATTGAATATATGGGCTTGGGTAGATGCCAGAGCCAGTAAGGCTGTGCCAGCTTTAGGAAACATCAAGAGCAACAGCTAAAAGTGGAGATAGAGTAGTGCAGGAGGAAGGGATAGAATTTGGCATAAGATTCTTCAATTATTCCTCCAGAGAATCTTGTGCATATTTCTATACTACAGGCAGAGACTGTTAACCCATCCACATACACTTTAGAAGCAAGGTGTGGCCAATAGAGAACAGAGACCTGCTTCAATACCATAATTTATTCAGATGCAACTGAAGCAGAGAGAGAATTTTATCATTTCCCCTGTTCCTCTTTTCTATGTGATCAGCCCTATATCCTTTGAGGTATGGCAATACTCTGGAGCCATTGTTGATGTCTAATGATGCAAGTGCAGTGGATCATGAGGCATGATTGTGAGTCCAGTGAGACAGCACAACGGATAAAGGTACTTGTTGCTATGACTGATATCCTAAAGTTGATATTTGGGATCTAAAAGGTAGAAGAAGATAACTCCCACAAGTTGTCCTTTGACCCCCACAGATGCACTGTAA
>PVIH01001263.1:143378-248418 GCA_004025045.1 Sigmodon hispidus | reverse complement strand
CTCCTATTATGTGGTTTTTCCTATGTTAGTTATAACTTTCTTTTTTATTTTTGACACAAGAGAGATATATAGATATTTGTTAAATAGTTAATAATAACTTTCTTTTTAATTTTTGACACAAAAGAGATATATAGATATTTGTTAAATATTTAATAAATCTGAAGTCAAATCCTAGACAGACAGTTCAAAAAATCCTTAATCCTTAAATACAAAGATAAACAACTAAGTCAATCACACACACCTTTAATCCCAGCACAAAAAAAAACCAAAAGTAAAGACCAACACCCTTAATCCCATAACTCAAGAGACAAAACTTCTTCTATTTCTATAAATTCAAGGCTACATGTCTTTAATCCTAATCTACATGAGATAAAATATATAAAGACTCATAAAAACCCAAAAAAACCAAAAGCAACTGACAAAAACAGCAAACAAAACCGACCAAAAACAAGACTAAAAAAGTTACAAGACAACTAAATAAAAATTAACTGTAATGCTTTCTCTCCCTATAATATTTCAGCCTTCCCCAAATATCTGACTCAAAGTCTGTCTTCTTTTCTTACAACCCAAATTTATACTACTATATTTCTCATCAAAGCAACAGAAAGCTAGAGCAAGAGCTCTTTAGAAGACAAGAGAATCTGCCTTTATTAAACTGTTTCATGGCCAACTTTCCAGCTATAAGAGAAGTTATAACAAGCCCGTCTTTGGTCAATTACAGAACATATTACTGCTGATTAAGGAATGATTCTGAGTATTTAGCAAGCAGATGTAGTCAAAGAATAAGTATTCCCCTTAAGGATCTGGTATAATGCATCCTTTACAGTATCTCTGTCTACATCTGTAAGAATGTGACAGAGGCGAGCTGGAGAGATAGCTCAGAGGTTAAGAGTACTGATTGTTTTTCCAGAGGTCCTGAGTTCAAATCCCAGCAACCACATGGTGGCTCACAACCATCTATAATGAGATCTGGCGCCCTCTTCTGTATACATGATAAATAAATAAATCTTAAACAAAAAGAATCTAAAAAAGGTATATGGCCATCTTAGGGTCATTCAATCATTGTTCTAAAATTCAATTGCTAAGGCACAAAGGTAGAAATGAACTTGTCATATTCAAGCTAAAATGTTAGAATGATTTATCTTACATGAGCTGAGTCTGTAGTTACTGAGAGAGCATTAGACAAACTCAATACTGAGCAGGGAACACAGCTGTTGGTCGGCTCTCTAGTTCATACTCTAATGGAGGGATGCATGATAAACCTCAAGGAAACACTTTGCAGAAGAGAACACAGGACTGCATGGCTAAGAATGACTGTGCAAGGGCAACAGGACTATAATTTAGTGGGCAATGAGAGCCTCAGCAAAAAATCCTGTTTAGTGAGAAGGCCTGAGAAACTACAAGCAGGAAATAGCTATGTGAAGACCCTAGACCATTCAAGTCAGTACTGCTTTGGGAAGAGAAAAATGCAAGTGGCAAGGCCCAAAGCTATAAACAAATTTGTCACATTTAAGAAACAGACAATAGCAAGGCAGGGCTTTGAGGATGATTACTAAAAGTCTGGCTTTTATTCCGAGTGATTTTTAACTTCTAGGGAAAGAGAGATGATAATTTTAAGCAAGGTCCTGGCATAATCTTACTATATTTAAAAAAGACTATTCAATACAGATGACAGTTGAATGGCATGGGCAGTTTGTGGAGCCTCTTGCACTCAGAACAGAGTTTGTTGCTGGTGCATGAACTGGCTTCACGGAGCCCATTCCCTACAGAGGAACACCTTACTCAGCCTTGATACTGGGATGAGGCACTTGGACGTACCTCAACTGGTTATGCCAGACTTAACTGACCCACCTTGGGATTCCTTGCCCTTTCTGGGGAATGGATGGGAGGGTGAGTGGGGTAGGGAGAGACTGGGGGAGGACTGGGAGAAGGGAAGCAGCGGTGGATATGGGAAAAAAATTTCATAATAAAAAAAATTTAAAAAGGAATAAAACCCAACTATTCAGGCTACTGTGTGGGAAATGTTTTTAGAGATGTAATAAGGAAGTATAATTAGTTCCAGGAGAAGCAGAGCTGAAAAGAAGTGGCTGGACTTCTGGACTGGGTTTATTTTGGTGAGCTGCAGACTTTGCTAATGAAGTGGGTGCAGGAAAGAAAAGAAAAAAAGAAAACAAACTAGGATAAAGCTAAGGCTATGAGCTGATGTGCTCTTCACAGGCCACAGTGTCTACTACACAAAGAAAGGTGACAATAAACATGATTATTGCTCACGGGACTCAAAAGAAGTCTTTCCAAGAGCCAAAGATCAGCACATTCTATCATCAAGAAGAAAAGAGTCTGTAACAAACTGCTTCGTAAGCCTCATATTTTCACATATAAAACTCATTTTAACAGAACTGATTACTGCCGTGGAAAATAATATCATTGAAAAACTGCCTATCCTTTATATGAGACATTACTAAAATTCAGACAGATGTCATCCATCCTAATTCAATGAAAACCTTGTTCCCCCATGGCTCAGAAGTTGACTATCTCCAGATTTAGCATCAGATTCTAACTAAATTACCCTGTCACTTCAAATGGCCAGTTGGTGCATTTGTTTGAATCTGCAATGAGACAACCTTTAATTAGCTCATAGCTTTCCTCAGTGGAGAAAGCCTGATAGTAATGAACACTTCTTAGTGACACAATTGATTTAGAGTTGGTATACTATCCTCAATTTGTGTGCTGTTCTGAACAATCAACATCTAGAGTAAGGTCATGTGAGTAGAAATCATCTAATCCATTCAGCAACCTGCACAGCTTTGGGGACTGAGTCCACCAACTGAGCCACATCAGCCCATGGAGAAGATCTACACTAGGATGGGAACAGGGATTCACTCATTCCCCTCTCCTTCGAGCCACAAACAAGACAGCATTTAATCCTAACTAGGTGGAAACCACCCTAAGTCAGAGTAGAGCTGACTATTCCTGCAGGTGAATGATGAAATTAAAGAACTGAAGACTGAATTACACAAAGAAATCTCTCACTTAAAAATATAAATAAATTTATTTCCTTTAACAAAGCCAGTTTGAAAAATTTAGAATTTACAACTGAAGCCATCCTGTCCAAGTAAAAATACTGGAAACATAACTGTACATTCTGAGTTATTAAGGAAAGCTGTAGTATATCTCCTCCCCTCAAAACCCAACACTTTTATTACTACTTTCAAATGACATTGTACTTTTCTGTCAAATTTGAGACACAACAATGCCTGCAAACTATTGCAGAATTATCCACTTGCAAATCCCACTACAACAAACAGGCTTGGCAGGCATGGGGTCTCAGCCACTTAGATTCTTCTATCTGTACAGAGTCTACACAAACCTCTACTCAACATGCAGCCTACAAAACACCCCTTCAGAATTCCACAGTTCTGGTAATAACTAATTCTTTAAAATATAGTCCACATGTAGGTTCTCATTATTTTAAAAATACAAATCTTTCATTTGCAAACAGTCTGGTCTTTTAAAATTTATTCAGTATCAACTACATCCCTGACATAATAATGAAGGACTTTATGAACCTACTTTTTCTTTCATCTCTCAAGCAGATTAAATATTCATTGGAAACCTGTTTAAGGCTGTATGTTTTTGTTTCCTGGACCTCTTGTAACACACTTTGTGGTGATAAACTGTAATCTAACAAGTAAAGCTCGTCTCAAGATCAGAGGACAAAGCCAGCCTCAGAGTAGTCATAGAGGTCAGGCAGTGATTGTGTATTCTTTAATCCTAGCACTCAGGAGGCAGAGGCAGAGATCAGTCTGGATCTCTGAGTTCAAGGGCTGAAACATGAGGTTAATCCAGTCTAAAAGAGAAACAGAGCCAGGTAGTGATGGCTCAGGCCTTTAACCCCAGCAGTAGGAAGGCTGAGAAAGGAAGTGACATGGCTGAATGAAGACAGGAGTCCCGCCCCTTTTCCATTCCACTGAGGACTCAGAACATTCAGTCTGAGGTTCATGGAGACAGGGTCTTCCCCTTTTGGCCCAAGGATTCAGTGGTGGTGAGAAGCGTCTCTAGTGGCTTGTTCCTCTGCTTCTCTGATCTTTAAGCTTTATCCCAATATCTGGCTCCAAGTTTTTATTGTAATACCAATTAGGGTTCATGCTATAAACATAAACTTCAGGATAAACTTAAAATAATCAAAATATCAAAAAATATGTATTTTACCTAAATGAATCATTTTCTTTTCTAATTAGTTCATGTGTGTATGAGAATGTGTGTGGGAATGAGCACAGGAATGCAGGTATCCTTAGAAGCTAGCAGAGCCGTCATGTCTAACAGTATTCAACAGCAGAAATTTATAAAAGGATAGGGTAAGTTTTAAAATAAAATGCTACATAGTAGGATGGCAAATTATGAATTATAAAAGAAATTAAAGAAAAACTAGCTGATTTTGCTTAACTGAAAACTGCCTACTATTATTTTAATAGTCACTATATACAATTCTTTCTCATACTATTAAAAAATGCAACTGATCAACTATGATATACCATCAATGTAGATAAACCTCAAATTCAGAGATGATTAAATAAAATATAAACACCAACAAGTACATGGACATTAATGAATAAAGAAGCAGAAAAAATAAAGAGGCAGGAACCATATTAAAATCTTAGCAAGATCTGTCCCACTGTCCAAAATCAAACTGTTATTCTGCAAGGCAAAACAGGTCTACTCACCCTTCAGCATCAGGGTCTAAAATGAGTGCAAGTTCAGTTAACACGAGGCCTGCCAGATAATGCTGCTGGCGGAAGGGCAAGGACAACTCAAACATATTTGCAATCTTCTGGTCCTGCACATTTGTAGAAAATCCAGAACTCTGTTGGGGGTAAGGTAGAACTCAACTGTTGATAGCTGTGCAACAAACATCCTACAGTTGGACATTGCAACAAATAAAATGTGACATTATTACGCCAGGCAAATTTACTCTGGAGAGTTCACAGAAAGTAACTGCTCTTACTTTGAGTATGGGAGACAATGGTGGCATTTCCTTTTTGTCACCAGACGCAAACTGTTAGTTGTGAAAGTTAAAGTACATTGAATTTCTGTGAGCAAGTCAGGCTGAGCTTGACAGGCTGGCACTTAAATATGTCCCTTCCCTGCTTCAAGGTACTTATAAATATATAAATATAATATACATTTAAATAACCATTTCACAGGTATTTACCTAAAACTTGGTTTCAGTATCTGCTATAGGAAAACTCAATTTGGGAAAATATCAAAATAAGTGAGTTTACTTAGGAGAGCTCACATATGGACACATCTGTAAAGATGTACATCATGCTTAAAAACCTGGGCTCTGGAATTAAGTTTTGGTTCAAAGCCTGGTCTTTTCTTACTTTGTGTGTTTCTGGTTTGGAGCTATCCAATATGGATAATAACAAAACAACTTCCCTAAAACTGTTCTTGGAATTAGGTGAGCTAGTACTTATAAAGTACTCATGTGGTGGTGTGTATAAAAATGGCCTCCTCAGGCTCATAGGAAGAGGAAATATTAGGAACTGTAGCCTTGTTGGAGAAAGTGTGTCAGTAGGGGGTGGGCTCTGAGTTCTGAGGTACTCATTGTGTCCTAGTGTGGCATCCTCCTCAGGCTGCCTGCCAATATGGATGTAGCACTCTCTGCTGGTTCTCTAGCACCATGCCTGCCTGTACAATGCCATGCCTCCCAGCATGACGTCAAATGGACTGAACCTCTGAACTGTAAGCTAGCCCCAGTTAAATGCTTTTCTTTATGAAAGCTGCTGTGGTCATGGTGTTTATTTACAGCAATAGAAACCCTAAGACAAAAGTTAGTACCAGAGTGGGGTATTGCTGTAAGAGGCCTGACCATGCTTTTGTTTAGAAGAATGTGGACTTTGGGTGAGAAAAGCAGCGGAATGCTTTAAGTGGGACTTAATAGGCCATCCTAGTAGGAACATGCAACAGAGATACTGAGGGTGATGTGAACTTTGGGGACCTGGCTCAGGTTTCAGAGGCAAAGAATGTTAGTATGAGGCCTAGAGACTGGTCTTGTAATATTCTGGTGAAGACTGTGGCTTCTCTCTGCCTTTGTCCAAAAAATCTGCCTGAGGCTAAATCGAAGAGTTTTGGATAAATGTGTTGACAGAGTAAATCTCAAAATAGCCTAGTATTGACTCTGCTGTATGCTTATTAGTGGTCACTCTTATGCAGATCTATAAAGAAAAGAAGCAAGCTGAGCAAGAAAAAAAATATCAAATGTATAGTACAAGGAGAAAGGGGGCACCACAAATGAAAAGGATCTAAGTCCTATGTTCAAGGAGAGAAACAGCTTAAAGAAAAGCCTGCTACTAGATGGAATAAAGGGAGTGGTGATCTCAGGACAAGATCCCACCCAGCTAAAGTTCAAACTTACAAAGGGAATTAAAGAAAAGCTCAGGGCCAGGTGTGGGGGTGCGCTTTTAATTCCAGCACTCTGAAGACAGAGGCAAGAGGGTCTCTGAGTTTGAAACCAGCTTGGTCAATAGAAGGAGTTTCAGGACAGCCAAGCTTAGGAAGCCAATGAAAACAGAAAGCTGGTGAAAATGTATTTGAATAAGGGGTCCATGTTCCAGGCCCAGAAAGCAGCAGAATTTGGCTGCTTAAGCCACGTGGTTCTGAAGTTCTGAAAAAAGAGGTTATAGAATCCTCTATAACTAAGAAAAGTAGCTGAGACTAGTGTGTGGCAGGGGTACCCTGCATGGAGGCCTAGAGAGGCCATTGTGTGAAGCTGGAGCATGGGTTACCGTGGAAACCCCAAGATGTTGGAGATGCCAGAGCCATGGGTACCTGCTGAGGAAAGCTGCTAAGAGGGAGCGGAACCAGCCCAAGAGAGAGAAGTGTGTGCAGTCAACAAAGCTGAAAGAAGTTGGGGATCTGAAGAGCACCCTAATATCAGATGTGGAGATGCAGAGGCTGGAGTCGGCCCAGCTGGCTTTCACTCTTGCTTTGGCCCAGTGCTTCCTCACTACGCTCCTTTCTCTCCCTTTTGAAATGGTAATGCATTACCTGTGTCACTGTATGTTGGAAATATGTGATCTGTTTTTTTATTTTGATTTTATAGAGGATTACAGTTAAAGAGACTACGTGAGTCTCAGAAGAGATTTTGAACTTTGGACTTTTAGAAATTGAATAGACTAGGGGGATTTTTGAAGTTGAAGTAAATGCATTTTGCATTATGATATGGCTACAAGCCCATAGGAGTCAGGGAGTAGAATGTGGTGGTCTGAATAAAGATGGCCCCCACAGGCTCACAGGGAGAGGCACTATTAGGAGCTGTGGCCTTGTTGAAGGAAGTGTGTCACTAGGGACTGGGCTGTGAGTTTTGAGGTGCTCATTGTGGCCCACTGTGGCATTCTCTTCCGTCTACCTGCCAATATGGATGTAGAACTCTCTACTGGTTCTCTAGCACTGTGCCTGCCTGTGCAATGCCATGCCTCCCACCATGATAATGGATTGAACCTCTGAACTGTAAGTCAGCTCCAATTAAATTTTTTCCTTTATGGGAGCTGCCATGGTCATGGTGTCTCTTCACAGCAATAGAAATCCTAACTACGACAAGCCAGAAGTGAGACTATTACGTAACTAATCATCAAACAACACATTATAAATTTTCCATACAATGCTTTGAACCCCCCTTTTTTTAATAAGTATGAACATATGTATGTCCTCACATTTTGCATACCTGAGAAGTTGCTGAAGAAACAGAAGGTGATGGAGATGCAGGTGGGGTGAGCAAGCTGCAGGGTAAGTTTAATGTAACATAGTGCTCATGGCTACAGATGATTCGCAAAAAGTCCAACCTCAAGGACACCAGAACACTTGGATTTGGCAGAGAATAAAGCTTTGATGACACCTTGGAAGAATTGCATAAATAAAAGAACACCAATTGATATATATTTTTTCTTCCCACAGTAATATGCCAAAAACAGCATTTTGGGTCTCTATGGGTTAGATGGCAACATCCTCTTTCCCAAAATTACAATAAACACTACAAATGTGGAACTACAAGACCTACAGAATCCACTTGACTAATTAAAGTCACATTATTTTACTGTTAATATTGCATTAATATTTCTACTTATCAAAAATGTACTTTCTGAGGGAAAGGCACACTTCAAAGAAAGCCTTCTTTCTAATATTTCTATTTAATGCATTTATAATTGTCTTGTCTTCCCTAGCTATATCAGAGGCTACTTGGGAAGACATGCTGTTAGCTTATTCAATAAATATAATATTCTTTGAGTCAGTCTCAACGTTTGATAAGTGCAAGACATCATAAGCCAGAATAAGGTATAGCACAAATTCTATTTGGTATTATAATAAAAATCTGGAGCCAGACATCAGGGGAAAGCTGAAATATCAGAGAGCCAACTCCTCAAGGCTGTCTTGCTGAATCCTCTGAACTCAAGCCTCTCCATCCTCACCCGCTCAAAAAAGGGAAGTACCAGGGGAAGCTGAACTCCTCCCTCCTCTGTCTCCACCCACCTATCGCACTTTCTGGTTCCACTTTCCTAGCTCTGTTAGGCCTTGAACTCAGAGAGATGCAGAGGATCTCTGCCTCCTGGGTGATGGGATTAAAGGTGTGGGTCACCACTCCCTGATCTTCGGCTTGGCTCTGTAGGTAGCTCTGTCTTCTGATATTCCACACTATTTTTATTAAATATACAATATATCACCACAATACGAATTTTTGTTGTCATTGTCTGAGACAGGATTTCATTATGTAGCTTTGGCTTTCCTGGAGTCTACTATGTAGACCATGGTGACCTCAAACTCACAGAGTCCTGCTTGTTTCTGCCTCCTGAGTGCTGGGACTAAGGATGTGTGTCATAATGCTTGGCTCAGAATAAATTTTGATAGTAATAAAATTTATATTTTGGAGAAAAAGAATAGTGTTTTGTAAATACCCCTGACTCAGTACCCATGCATAGATGATTTCTATCATTATAAAAAAAAATCCAGTTGAACAGGTTTTCAAATTTTTAAAGATTATATTGCCAAGTAGAATTTTGTTTAAAATTTTTATTTTATTTTATCTTATGTGGATGAGTGTTTTGCCTGTATTTACATCTCTGTACCATGTACATATCTGATACCCACAGAAGTCAGAAGACACTGTGGGATACCTTGGAACTGGAGTTACATACTGTTTTAAACTGCCATGTGAGTGTTGAGAATTAAATCTAGGTCTTCAGGAAGAACAGCCAATGCTCTTAACCACTGAATTATCCCTCCAGCATCCTAGAATCATCGACCAACAGCTCTCCAAAATAATCCATGGGCCAGTTAGGAAAGTCTTCCTAAGTTTTATTCCTAAACCCCATGAGGATTTAAACTTCTCAATACTTCTGAGACAAAACACACATATTTTATTTTTTAAGGCTTTGCTGAAAAGAATGCTGGAGTCACTGCACTGTTTAGGGGCCAATCCAGAGATAAGAATTGGTATTCCCAAAAGGTAACACATTAGTAATCAGTTGATAATATTTAAAAAAACACATCTTGCTTCCTATGGACAAGATCTAGGGTGTTTATAGTTTACTAATGGCAACCTAATACATGAATTATGAACTTCAGTAAACATTTGATCATGAGTTTAAACTCTAATGTTTAGGATTAAATAGTAGCCATAACAACAAACCTTTTAGAGACCATTCAAAAGCGGGCATGCTCACACTCATAACCCTAGGATGCATTAGGTAGCCCAGAAGTTCAAGGCCACTCTCAGCTACTCAGTGATTTGGAGCTGTCCTAGGCTACATGGCATCCTATCTCAAATAAACAAATACTCAGGATAGGAAAAGTTCAGTTCTGTGTACTCAACATAAATGCTGAGTATTCACACATCATTCGAAGGCTGCATTCCATCACTAATTATCTGACTATCTGTTAATAGGAAGAATGAAAAACTGAGTTGGGTAAATTGGCTTGCTATGGTCCTAGTAAAACACATTCAATGTACTTTTACCACAGTATTAATAACACATAACTCTGTGGGACTTTTCTATTCTAATATGAGAACATGAATATATTCGTGAAGCTCTGGACCTGAAAATGGCTACTCCAGTATTTCAGTTTTTTGACTACTAACTATGTGTTACCTGTTTGTAGCAGGACTTTATAAGACTGAAGACAAATCCTCTGTCCATAACAGACAACAAATCATTGAGAAAGAAGGCAAGGCTTGTATTGAGTCTCTCAACCATTTCTGTGTCCTAGGAAAGAGAATATAAGCGACAATAATAAGACAGTGAAGATGAGCACTGCTGTGGGCACATCAACGGGAAGGCCGTCCTCACCTTCTGAAATCGGGATACGACGTCCCCGGCAATTGTGCTAACCAGAGCAGCGACATCATCCATGAAACGTTCTGGGAAACGGGCTTTCCTTGGAGCATCGAGTTTATCATTGAAGTACAAGTGATGCACCATGCTCTTTACCTGCAGAATACATGTCGTTATCTGTGTCATTGTTGTTTTGCTTTATCTTATGACAGCATTGTGCAGTACAACCCAGATTACCTATGGGTTCTCAAGCCTTTGTCTCAGCATTCAGATTACACTGTGCTTTACCACCTGGCCAATTTTTAAACTTTAAGCAAATTATAAATATACCATGTAATTTAAGTGTTGACTGAAGTATATTTTCAATTTCCAATGTTTTGAAAATGTTCCTTAAATATTTACTATATGCCAATGAAATGTCAAAAATAAAACTTTTTCACCTCACCCTCATAAATTATGCAACAAAAGGGGGGAAAATCAGTGTATATTAACAAAAAATTCACAGTGTAAGAAAATTTTTAATTAAAAAATTTAACTCACTCATTTTTTTTCATTCCATTGTTCCTAAACTAGAAGATTTCAATGATTAGAAACACTGTCTTCGTTGTACTATCATCAAAATCTATTACATAAAAATTAGTTAATAATTTTGAATAACTTCCACTTACAGAGTACTTTTGGATTTGGGGATTTTTATTATAACACTAGTAATAATAATAAACTATTTAAACATTTAAACATAAAAGGAGCTAATGTGTCAATAGTATACAGCACAGCCAAATCTTCTGTTTGATGAGTGGCAAATGAACACAAGGCTTTCACATGACAGGCAGGAACTGCACCACTCCTCTGTATTTTCTTCCCTTCCCCTGAAACAAGGTTTCATTGCATAGCTCTGACTAACCAGGAATTCTCTATGTTGACCAGATTGGCTTCTAATGCAGAGATCTGCCTGCTGCTGCAGACTTGCATTACTATGCCCAGCAACCAGGCTTATTTCTATAAGGCCTTGGGGTAAAAGCCGAGCTATAGCCAACTCTTGAACTGCAATCTCTAAACAACTAAATTTTAAAATCTTGAACATACATGTGTAGACTTTTGTTGAAGCCAAAATTATAATTCTTATCTTACAATAAAAGCATGTAAGTTATAAATATGATATTTATATTCTAAGAGAAAGTGAGTTTGGGGGCACTTATATATTCCCAGGTTTACCTTTTTTGTAAATTAGTAAATCTGGGGGGGAGAGGTGTTTCTACCTCAAATACAGGTAACTGTTAATACTGAGAATGACTACTCAAAAAGCCCCTTTTATTTCTTTCCTTTTTATCCTCCCTCCTTCTCTTTCCCTGTCCTCATTATTTTGTCTTTGCTGTGCATTATTCCTTAACAATTAAATACCACTTGTGTTGGAAGGAAATAGTCCCATCATCTAGTCCTAAAGGAAAAAACGAAGAAGGTGCCTAGTGCCGGAATGTCTGGACTTGAATTACAGTACTGCTACTTACAATGTGTATACTTAGAAAAATTACATAACCTCTCGGAGCTCAGTAACAGGCCTGAATAGTCACTGGATAAGCACTCACTGCTTTGGTTCATTAATAGCATGTGTGTATAAGTAGAGCCATGCTTTATAAGACATGAAAACATTAATTGGTTTGTAGTATCATTTACTGGATTAAAAAATTTTTCTAATTGGCTATTAACTAGTACTTCCCTATGTACTGGTTCACCTATAATAAAAAAATATTTATAAAGCTCTAAAATAGTTGTTACAAAATCTACATTCAGCATTGTCTTTATTAACTTGCAAAGAATAGCAAAGAATATCATATTTCTTTGATAATTATCCAAGAAAAAGGAGAAAAAGCAAAACCCAAACTAGAGTTTAAATGTACTTCACACTATAATTTCATCTATATTGTGTTGGCATCCATATGCATATTTTTGAAACAAATGTGCATAATTTTGATTGGGGCAAACATAGGGATGCAATTTCTAAGATAAAAGAAAAATGAGCTGACATAACATTGCTTACTGAGTTAGAAAGTATTAAAGATCATGTTCAGTTTGCTTACCATCAGTTCAAAAAAGAACCAGGCTTGCTGCAAGGCTGACTCCCGGACGCTGCCACTGCACACAACCCACTGCAAAGCCAGCTCCTCGTGAAAAAGCTATCCAGAAGTAAATTCTAGGTTATTATCAAAGTGAAATCTGCTGGTGACATGAACCAAATGATAATGCAGTACAAATGAAGGCATCATGAGAATAAGCGGAACAGGGCACATGAGTCACTGGATGATGCAGTGGAGACACCCATTAACGAAACGACTATTTATGCATGAAGATAGTGTGACATGTTCAAAGCTGAAAAATTACATGTTATCTTGGAGTAAAATGTAATTTTAAAAGGACAGCCAGGAAGCAACTTCCTAAATTGCACTTGCAAACCAAAAACCTAGACCAAAACCTCATAGCTAAAAATTGAATTTTGTTTGTATTTTAAATACATATTCGATCACTCGTCAACTTTGCTGGTACAATTTAGGAAATACCATTACAAATTTACACTTTTCTATGTGCTATTACGTTTGAGTGTTTAAGATGTATTTTAAAAAGCAGAAGCTTCCTTATGATGGATGTGCATACAAAGCACTTGCAGAGAAGCACAGAGCATTATGACAGGACTAACAGGACTGTGCGTAAGGGGCAAGTCAACGTCGCTCACTAACAGTGAGAACTTTTCTAACTCATCTTCCTTTCCCTGGAGATTTAAGACAAAACAGAAGCAGTTACAGGAACAGAATTAAGAGCTGATATATTTTTCTGGTATTAAAATTTGATTGCCTAATTTGAATTACTAAATTCTAGTCAATTCCAAAAACAGAAACATAATCTTATGTAAATAAACTCTAAATGACAGTGGTACGCCCTAAAAGGAACCAGACAAGCACTGCCTGTTCAAATGTATTTTTAGATACACCAAAATTATTTTAATAACTCAAACTTGATTGTGTAAAGAAACCTTACATATTTTTCATTGTTGGAATTATTTTCCCCCGCTATGAACTGTCTTCTTATGAATCTACCTTTTTAGTTGGTAAGCGTCCCGTTAATGTTTGTAAGAAACTTGACGTCTCTGTGTGCGAAGACATACGATTACAACTTCGATCCATAGCCTATGAAGTGGGGATGAATGAATGACGAGATAACATTAACACTGTAGTGATGACTTAGAAGTTCAAGGACTACGTACAATTTTCAACCATTTGTATTATTTCTGATCTCATTATGTTATCTTAACCTGCTTTAAAAGCAAATACAAAAATTGCTTCTATGTTTTTAGTCTTTAAGATGAATTACTTAATGGTTTTAATACAGAGAGTGCTGCAAAGAATGAAACATATCTGTGTAATCTACACATGCACAAATCTAGTGAAAACATGAAAAGAAAAAACATACTTCTCAACTGGTGTTTGTACTAATAAGAAAAATTAGAACTTTAGAAATTTTACTTTTTCCTATTAAAAGTACCATTTAAGTTTATCATAAACAATATCTAAGATAAATCAGTTATAATCTTAAACAGAATATTGGGTTCTTTTTTAGGAATAAGAGAATTACCTTCAAAGCCAATACACAAGTAAGAAGTATGTTTTGATAAATCATGCAGTTAGTTATCAAGCAACTAGTCTTAAATTACATGTTATAATTGTAACAAATTTCATACTTTGCAACACAGTACAAATTTAATGGAGTTTTCCTTCTACCATTTATTCTGACAATATGCATACTGTACACTTTAGATTTATTTATGTTTAATTTCAACTTACTAACAGTCTTTTTACTTGGTGATTATGAAAAAAGACATAAAGTAATAAAGATCACAGGAAACGATATGTTTAGTGATACTTTAAAGTAAATAGAAAACTGTTGGCTGTTTTCTATGTAAAATTTCCTACTAAAGATGTCCATACAAGCCCTGAAGAGAACCTGTTCTAAAACTACTAATGCATACTCAGCAGGCACAGAGACAAGGATACATGGTATGTGAGGAGGAGGACGAGGAGGAGGATGAGGAGGAGGAGAAGGAGGAGGGAGGAGACAGAAAACGAAAAAGGAGATCATTACTGGTGCAACTGTGGTATTCATGCATAGGAGTTGGGAAATGTGGTAAATAAAAATACACACTTATAATGATTAAAAAAAAAAAAAAAAAAGCAAGCCACTGAAATCACAGCATGTACTAAAAGGTAATGTTCTAAAGGGAAACATCAGCAGCCAGTAAAGAAACCTATAATGTAAACACCACCTGTGTTGATTCTGCACTTGGACTGGGGTTGGATCCCCATGGGGCAGCTTTTGGACCAGTGTTAACCCAGGAATTGGAGCGATCTAAACCCTAAGCACATAATAGAGAGTAGTTGGAAAGGAGAGAAATGTTACATGGTGCATGCTATAAACTATTCCTAAAAAAAATTCCAACCCTCCCAATGCAAACTGTTCTTCATTAGTACTGTTAAAGCAACCAAAAAAGAAAAAAAAAAAAAAATCCCTCAGATACATATAGAATATTAGTTCACTCACATTATCTTATCATAACATAATTTTTAAAGAAAAGAATATTAAATATAGTATTTAAAGATCATTCCAATGTAAAGTGATTGCCTGAAGTGCAAACCACAAAAATCTCTACAATATTACCCCCAGAATGCTTCTTAAATATGGTACAAATTCTCAGCTGAGCTGAGAATTGGGAGGATTAACCGCTCTTCGCTTTTAAAAAAAACCAAAAACCACCTTACATTCACTGCTTTCTTACTAGCTGAAAGCTACTACACAACAAGAACGCAGAGATTCCGTTTGACCTTGCCTTACCTTGTCTTTCTTTTAGAGAACAGAAAATACTATGCAAAGGGACCACTGACTTTGTCCCTTCCTGATAACAACAGTGAGGTTGAAGTTGTAATCCTTGCTATTACTATTTGTCATTAGATATAATGATGTGCTAGCCTCTATAAATATTGTAAGAAAAATATTATGTCTCTCTCTCTCTCTAGGAATTACATCTTCATCACCACTACCTTTAATTTTAGTGTAATCCTCCAAATGTTTGTTACAACTTGTATCCTCCAGGTAGCAGGTTCCCTGCCCTTAGTTGAGTTTTAAGTCAGGAAGTGGAGGGGCAGAGCACAGAAAATAAATTTTATAAAGCATTTTTACATGATTCTAATGATCTCTTAGGCTTGAGAAATTGAAGACAAGCCTCAGCTAACTTCAACAGGAATCAGTAATTTCTTTCAGAAAAAAAGTACTTTGTTTCTGGTTTATTTGTTAATGTTTATGGTAATCTCAGCATCAGAATAAAATACAAGTTTGATGTCAGTTATATTTTATATATACAACATTGATGCTCTGAACAGTCATGATTACACATCAAGAGGTGATTAAAGATAACATGTAGTAAAATAGTTCATGAAGCAAATTAACTTTCATAATTCAAGCCTTATAAAACTGAATTATATGCAAAAATATAACAGTCCTTAAACTAATTCATTACTGAGATACTAATGTAACAACTTTCTAGACCTCCAAGAAACAAGAGAAAGGTAAAAATGTAGTCCGCTGTGTCCATGTGTTTTTGACTAATGCCAGTACTATTATTTTGTCTTACCTTGTAGGCAGACAAACTGTTAAAGTGTGGAAGGAAGCAGAGCTTAATGAGCCTCTCTTGAGGGGGACAGGGATTAGAAGATGGGAATTCTCTAAGACGTACAGTGACTGCCTGGCCTGTGAGGCCCCAAGGATCAAAAGGACTCTATCAGGATCTGTGCTGGGAGAGGCATGCATGGATATTTGAATCAAGAATCTGGTTTCATTTTGCCTATGTCCTGAGAACCTGAATAAAATTGACTATAAAGATAATGGACTAATTAATTTGTGTGGTACAGGAAATTTCGAGCAAGAACAGTCAGAGGGGTGATAAGAAAGCAGCTGTGTGGCACTGGAACATAGGAAAGATCCCTCAGAGACACCATCATGTGAAAACCTAAATTCAGTTAAAGAATAAAGCCTAAGCTGACGGGTTCCCTGATCCTCAAGAGCAATTGTCTAGGAAGTGTTTCCCTAGGGTCGGCACACTGAGGCTAAGACTACTGTGTTATAAGGATCCCAGACTACATCTGGAAGTGACAGTATAACTTAGCTGAACAATTTACCTGACTCTGATTTTCAAGGCATGAAAGTTGGAAGACAAAGAAGGTCAGAGAAAGCAGCTGACACGAAGCGATATAGGACAGAGTCCCTAGAGAAGGTCCTGAGAGGGCACTGTGCAAAGCTATAAGATAAAGCCTGTTAACAAAGACCTTAAACTACTGGAGATGCCAAAACCATGAATTACGAAGAACAGTGTATATAGAGAGGAGCTGGCCTAGAAGAGAATCTAAGTGTTTACAAGGGCAGCAGAGGTGGAAGAGTGGAGTTACTCAAGCCTTTTGGAACATAGCTATTATTATTATTATCATTATTATTATTATTATTATTATTGGACCTATATTATTAGCTCCAGATACCAGACATGAAAGCTGCAGAATTTGGTCATTGCCTAGCTAAATTCTGGTTTTGCTTTGGTGTGACTATTTCTTGCTATAAATGGAAGGGGGGGGAGTATTTATTCTATATCATTGTATGTTGGAAGGATTTAACCTGGGGAGATTTGGAATTTTAAAGGGTAGGAACTGTTCATCACTATGAGAATTTTTTTTAAATATTTATTTATTTCTTATGTATATAGTATACAGAAGAGGGTGTAAGGTCTCATTATAGATGGTTATGAGCCACCATGTGGTTGCTGAGAATTGAACTCAGGACCTCTGGAAGAACAGTCAGTGCTCTTAACCTCTGAGCCATCTCTCCAGCCCCCCACTATGCGAATTTTTAAAAATGGGGTGAATGCATTTTATATTATAACTTGGTCACAAGCCTACAGGGTCAAGGAGTAGTAAGTTACAGTTTAAAAGTGATTTGTTGGAGGGCCAACTGACAATGTGTGCATTTGGTGATTAGTGTTAATTATCTACTTGGCAGAACCTAGAATCACTTGGGAGATGGCCTCTGGGTATATCTGTGGGGAATTGTCTGAATTACACTAAATGGTATGTGAAGGCCTGTATTAACTGTAGGTGGGGCGATTCTCTGGGTAGAAGATCCTAAGCTATGTAAAGTGGAGGTGAGCTGACACTTGTATACAGTTTCCCCTCTCCGCTTCTCTATCAAAGGTGCAGATGACCAGCTCGCCAAAGACCCTGCCCCTGTGACACCCCTAACACAAGGGACCACAACCTGGAAGTGTGAGCTAATGTAAACTCTTCCTTCATCATTGTTTTATCACTGCAGCAGGAAAAGACACTAAACACTGGCTTTATAGGAATTAATTAAGACTCTTAGGTATACCTCACTGAGTGTGGTCCATCTAAGTAAAGTCGTACACGATCTGAGAGAGCTAGTCATAGAAGGATCATTCTTAGAGGAATGATACAATCTATCTTCATTTTAAAAGCAACATTGTTTTTGCTTTTGGTAAAGTAACAGCAGAGTAATATCTTACAGATAGCACATTAACTGAGGGACACCTGTTGACACACCAAACAAACAAAGATGGTGGGATGATAAGAAGTCTTACAAAAGCCTTCCACTCAACCTCCAGCACAGGAAAAAGCAGAAAATAAAACCAACCAAACAGAAAAGCCCTAGGCTCTCCTTTAACATGTGTGCACTCTGAAAAAGTATTTAGAGAAACAGGTAAGTGGAACTCCTGAGAGAGACCTGTACTGAAAAGTAAGTTAAAGAATGATTTATCTAACTCTGAATAAAATGAGACTTGCAAAAATAAGAGATTATCAGAAAAGAAAGAACTCAGATAAGAATATGAAAAAACAGAAATTGCAAACTATGATCAACACTAAGACAGTGTAGTGTCTGAGGAGCCAAGTAAACCGAACAAAAGAAAAAGAAGCATTTGTGTCAAAAATACTGGCAGGAGCAGAGAGGTGACTTGGAGAAAGGCTGTTGCAGAGGCCCTGAACTGGGTTCCTAGCACCCAGTCAGACAGGTCACAACTGCCCACAACTCTAGTTCTAGGGAATTTAATAATCTTGTCTGGCCTCCACAGGCACCTGCATAAATATGCACACATTCATACATAGAAACATACACAAACACATAGCTTAAAATGGAAAAAAGAAAAAGTTTACAGACACTGGCACATAAAATAAAACAAGTCTGGACACATAATTATTGGGTTTAGCAAGGTGGAAAATATCTGTAATATTAACAAGTGCAGTTTTGAGGGAGACAGTAGGAAAGTTCATTGAAGACTGCAAAAGAACTGAAGACACAAAGTATACAAAATAAAAGGGGCAAAGATTGGAAGCTGAAGGGGCTCTACTCTAAGGGGTGGTACAGTACATCCCTTTAATCTCAGCACTGGATCCAGGAGACTGTCTCCCATGCCCCCACCTCCACCAAAAAAAAAAAAAAAAAAAAAAAAAAAAAAAAAAAAAAAAAAAAAAAAAAAAAAAAAAAAAAAAAAAAAAAAAAAGGTAGCAGAAAATAGCATAGAAAGCAGCAGCAGAAACACTATAAAGAATTTTTAAGGTGAGAAATAACACACCTGTGTGTGTATGAAAATGATTCAATACATAGGAAAAAACTGGTAACTCAGGACAAGAGATGAAAGAAGTCCCTGACTGGGGATTCTGAGTTCTGAGGTGAAAAAGGAGGAAGTTCACACAGAAGAAGAAGCTGAGGACTAAAAACAGAAGGAGGCTGACCTCCTGAGAAGATTCAGCAGTAGGTGGTAGTTAGCAGACATGATGATCCACATCAAGGAGGGGTACGGATTAGGTGATCAGTGGCAATAAACTATGGCAGAATAAGACAGTGAAAAGATCACAAACTGACTTGCTGACAGCAGCAAGGGAATTTCAAATGAGGTGAGCTGCCTGTGGCAGTTTGAATAAAAATGGTCGGATAGGCTCACAGGAAGCCTATTAGGAGTAAGTGTAAGCTACCCCAATTAAATGTTCTCCTTTCTAAGAGTTGCTTCTGTGATCATGGTGTCTCTTCACAGTAATAACACTCTAACTGAGACACTGCCAGAGAAGAGGCTGTAAACTAGTTTTATGGAAGGTTTCAAGTTTGAGAAGAAGAAAAACAATTAAAGTTTGATTATGATAAGAATATATAATGGCTGGTCCTGACTAGTTAGGAGAAAGAAAGAATGTTAAGACACTCTTCCATGTGACCTCTCCAAAACCAAAGCAAAATTAAACGAGATTAAGTGATGAGAGACTGAAAGGAAGTATAGAGATGAAACATTAGAAAGAAAGATAGAGAATGATCAGACAACAAAACGCACAAAGCTGAAATCATGAAGGCTAAGTTATTGGCATTGAAAAGGCCATCTCTATAAGGAGAAGAGGACAACTGAATTACCTAGTCAACAAAGTAAGAACAAATGAGGGATAGGCATACAAGACAATTCAGACTCCTCACAGTTTATGAGATAAAAGTATGCTATTAACATTAGGAAAAAATATGAAAGTATTTTTCCAACAAAGTGAAAAAATATAGAACTACTTAAAATAGAACTTAATTAAAGCTGGCTTGGCAACACATACCTGTTATCACAGCACTTAGGAGGCTGAAGCAAGAGGAACAAGAGTTCAAAGCCAGCCTTGCCAAATAATGACGCTGTCTCCAAAGGAAAAGAAATGAAGACAGAACTGAGCTATTACAAGACAAATTTACATGCTGTGATGACCTTTTTCTTAAAAAAAAAGAGAGAAATTAGTATACACATACATGTATACTAATTTTGTGTATATATGTGTATATATGTGTCCATATATATGGACAAATTGTTACTACATTCCACTTAATCTTTAAAGAAGCAAAACTAATCAATTAACACAGAATTCCTTGTTCTAAATCTTGAAGTTATATAACAAATATATGAGCAATTGATATATAAGGCACAATGTAAATCCTATAGAAATTAAGGGACCTTTTAAGGTAGTATGTTGAGGATATGCTACCTATGCCCTTTGGACAATAAGTATTTGTAGTTCACACACCTAACTCATCATCCTACTGTGGAGCTATACTTTGTAGTATACAAGCAAGCGCCAAGCACTGCCCCTACTAAACAAAAATCAATTATTGAGGATAAACAGATTAAGAATCTTGAGTACTTTTCCTAAGCTTAAACTCAGAGTTATTTTTGTGTTTTTGTTTGTTTATTTGTTGAAGTTTATTTTTTTATTGGTTTGTTTTGGTTTTTCGAGATAGGGTTTCTCTGTGTAACAATGCTGACTATTCTGAAACTCGCTTTCTAATGAAGTTGGCCTCACACTCACAGAGTTCTACCTGCCTCTGCTTCCCAAAGGCTAGGACTAAAGGTGAGTGCCATCACTACATGACCTATATTTTATGTGTGATAATAATAAAGGCTCTGAATAAAAGTACAGGTGGGTTTTATATTACCTAGATGGACTCTCGCCTAACATAATTACTAACCATTATTACGTGATCACACTTCTCTAATCCTAGTGCAGTCCACACAGTTCACATGAAATGCAGCTCTATTATCAACCAAGGCCAGTAACTATTCCGAATGTTTCTCTGAAGGAGGAAGTCACACTTGAAATCAATGACAGCATGTTTTCTGCACTCATCAGTCACACAAGACCCTCCCCATGCTACAGAATCAATCTAAGAGTTTTTCACACGATGGATATCAGACAAGCTATATGCACTGATTTATCTTAGACAAATTTTAGAATTTGACAGTTTTTTAATGCACAATGTATTGACCAGTTTATAACAGCAAACATATTAATAGAAACATGAAAAATATTTACTGACAGAACAGAAATATAACTTATTTTTGCTTATTCCTAATTCAAGTAAAACAGAAATCAACTCTTTGTTTATTTTGAACTTAAATACATTTTATTAAGAATAAATTAAATACTTAATTAACTGTCATAAATAGATAGCCATATCTACAGTTTACCTTACTGCCGATGATTGACCGAACTTCATCATCTGGTGATGTCGGAGTACCAGATATATCCGGGTTACTGTTGCTAAGGCTTCGAGAACGATTTAAGTTAAGGCTTGCAGGTCTCACTGCAGACCTAGCCATTGTGGCATAATGCACTGATCCTCCCAAACCCCCAGGACCTAGAGTTACAAGGAAGCACATAATTAATAAGAGAGAAAAACAGGAAAAAAAATTACTGGACACTTTACAAAACCTCACAAAAATTATGAATTGCTTTAGTTTCTAAATGAAAATTAACATAGATTTTTTAAAAAAAAATATTATTGGAAATAAAAGTACTCTAAACTAGTGGCACGCTATGAAGTTCTACTTTACAGCAGTTGAAGCAAACCTTATGAACTATAAGTAAAAATTTAAATGTATCTATATTATAGAAATAATAAAAAATAAACTGAATAAAAAACACTGCCTTTACTCAACCACAGTAGTAAGTAGCACCCACAATGCAGCAGCTGATGGATGTCTCTTCTCTCCCTTTGCCCACAATTCTTACTTTGCCCCTTGATTTTCGGTCATAGGGACATCCAACTTATTAGCAATATCATTTAAATAAAAGCACATTTTTATTTATCTTTATGAATGTTAAAATAATAAAATGGTATCTTTGTTTTACAGACATACAAAACAAACAAACCAACCTAAGGACAATTCTAAGAGCCTAGGCTATGAGCAAAGAATTCCTTTCTTTGAATAAAATCAAGCATTTTCTTCTTTCAAACATTTTCCATAAAAACAAAATATGCAGCACTTATATTTATTACCTACCTCTTTTGTGCATATGCACATTCATGTATGTGTTTACTATAAATGTTGTGTGTGCTTTCACATGTACTTGTGCATGATATGTGTGGAAGCCAGATATCAACCTCAGTGTCTTCTTCATTTGCCTGTCCCCTTAGATTTCAGAGGCAGGGTCTCTCAACCTGGAGCTCACTGATTTGTCAGATTTATTGCTCAGAGAGCTCCAGGGATTCTCTGCATTTCCATTATGGGATCAAAAATGTGCATCACTGCATGCATGTAGCTTAACATAGGTTCCGAGCCCAAACTCAGGTCCTCATGCTTATATGATAAGCATTTGACAGAATACGCCATCTCCCCAGCTCTATTGATGTCTCTGAATTGTGGAATATTTTTAAATGTTTTACGGAAAATGACACAAATCTGACAACTAACTAATATATATTAATATATTAATTAATATAGACCAGGTAAGGAAAGCTGTTATATGTAAAAATGTGTAAAATCTTAATACTGAATGAAACAAAAAGGGTATTACTTTAATTAGTTAATTAATTTTAATTAGTTAAAATAATCCATCCTGGGTATACTCCTAGCACTTACATGCTCAGATTCCCCAGTTATACAGCTAAAATCACAACAGTAAATTATAGGTTAGGATAGGAATCAAGTGCTCATCTTTTTACAACAATAACAACAAAAAAATTCTAGGCTAATGCTTAAACCGATATCACTGCCAACAGCTGCAAAGGGGCACGTACCATCATCACTGGGGTTGGGTGACTGCTTAACAGCAAACAGGTAAGTAGTTTCAAAAGTTAAATAATTAACTAACAAACTAAATGAAAATCCAAACTCAAACATCCCTTGCAAACACCACTATCATCAATATCATATGAAAAACAAACAGAAAGCTTATGTTATTTTACTGGTCATGAAGAAATTGGGAGGTTTTCTAGACAATAATTTTTATGTTACTACAGACTTTGTAGGGTTAGTAAAAAAGTATTAGTCTCCCTAAATGTCCAAACACACTCTGAAAGACAAAATATTCTGTTAATTTTATCGAGAATAGAATCCGTTCAGAGATGAAGTGATTGTCAAGGTTAATTTTCAATACTTAATTTAAACAAGCTCTCCAATTCAACTTACATATATGCTTTAAAATGAAACATACCCCTACAATGACTAACACTACCAATGTTCCTTAATATAGAGTAAGTGTTGTGAATGACACAATGGACTGCATGACTGCTTCTGTCTTGGCATGAATATCTGTGAAAGACAGTTTAATGCTAAAAAGAATAAAATACCTGGTGACGGTGAATTAGGATAAGTATTTGGCAGGCGGAACACATAATAGATATAGGATGCAAGAAGGTTGTTTCTGCCGTGTTGGTCATGATTTCCTTCTAGGTTTCTGTGAAGTCTATTTATAATTGATGCCATAGCTTCAAAAGATGCTTGCCCTAGATTAACTTTCAGAAAGAAAAAAATGTTTGCTTTAATGTTTTTAAATTTGCAGTTCCACAAAAAGGAAGGCTCTGTACCTTTTACATTTCTCTAAAATGATAAGATACAGTAAGTGTATAAAATAGTACATTATATCAATTTTGCTATTTTTTAATAGCTTGACAACAAAAAGAGAAGTAACATTTTTTATTAATTTAATGTGAAAACTATTAATTAGCTAACAGATACACACTATTTTTAAAAGTAATATAAAGCACAGAGAAATCCATCTTACATATAAATTTGAGGATTAACTTTCCATTTAAAGATGACTCTGAAAATCTAAAGAGCATACAATAATCAAACATCATTTTTTTAAAATTTAAAATAATAATGAAAATAAATCATTAAAAATAGTAATATGAACAGAGGACAGTGGGTAAGAAACTTGTTTAAAATTATTGAATCTATAAAGGAATGGACGGGAGAGGAGCTAGAAAACCAGAAAGATGCAAAGAACTTCAAATGACAAAATAACACCACCTTCTACTCCTCCATCATCTGTGTTGATATATTTCAAGAACTTTTTAAAATCAGAAAACTGACAGCACACTGAAGAACTAGGTAAACCAAGTAGAAACCTGAACAAGGGTGTCAGTTCTGTGATTTATTTAATCAGGACAGAAAATTATGGAAAGATAAATGAGGCCAATTCAGTTTCCTAATGGTGAAATAATCAAGTGAAATGGCTGTTTACAAGATTAAAGAACATGCACTGAACTACAGGGCAGCAGAATCCTTTCCAAAACCAGGCCCAGGGCCAGAGAGATGGCTTAGTAGTTAACAGAAGCACTCTTCCAAACTCAATTCCCGCCACCCAAATCTATACCTCCCGTTCCAGGGGATCTGATGGCCTCTTCTGACCTTCACTGGGTACCAGGCATGCATGAGGTATACATACACACATTCATGTAATACATCAGACACATAAAATAAAATTTAAATTATATTTTTTAAAAAATCCATCTTACTCCCTTCTTAGCAACTCTTACCTTCTATATCACCTGGGACATAAAGCATGATAGAACTTAAATCTATCTACAAATTTATTAAAAACTAAAATTCTTCTCACCTTTCAAAAAAAAAAAAAAAAAAAAAAAAAAAACCCATACCTTCCCCAAGAGAGATCTAACTTCACTTTCATTTACTGAACATGCTTCAATGATTAAATCTTTTCTAACTCCATTTTCTTGTATTTCTCTCTTATTCTGCAAATGACTTATTTCAGCATGTAAACATACTCAGTATGTAAAAATTCACTTTGTCATTTTTATCTTAAGTGTATGAGTGTTTTGCCTGCACGTATTATGTCTGTGCATCACTTGTATGACTGATAACTGCAGAGGCCAGAAGAGGGTGTTGGATCCCTTTGAGCTAGAGGTAAGGATGGTTCTAAGACTTCATGTGGATGCTGGGAACTGAACCTGGATCCTCTGGAAGAGTCACAAGTGCTTCTAAACGCTGCATCATCCCTCAGCATCCTCAAATCCATTCTTAGGCTCCACTCCACCTAGCTTTCCCTTCTAATAGGTTTTTCTGTGTAACAGCTCTGGCTGTCCTGGAGCTGGCTTTATAGATCAGGCTGGCCTCGAACTCACAGAGATCTGTCTGCCTCTGCCTCCTAGCACTAAAGATTTTATTTTTATTCTGTGTATGAATGCTTTACCTTTGCCTGCATGTATATATGTGCCTGATACCCAAGGAGAACAGAAGAGGGCATCAAAGCCCTTTAGAACTAAAGTTGCAGATAGCAGTAGGTACCATGCAGGGTAGTAATCAAATCCCTAACCAAACTTCCTACACTTCAATTAGATTAAAGTGTTCTTAAAAACTTTATCAAGGAAACTTGTTAGGTATGAGATGCATTCCAGAGTTAGTTTACTCATTTATGAAGTGGTGGCACAGTGGTTTGCGTAAAAAAGACCCCTGTAAGCACAGATATTTAGATGCTTGGTCCACTGTTGATGGAACTGTTTGGGAAGGATTAGTTTTGTTGGGGATGTGTGTCATTGGTGGTGGGCCCACACCTTTCCCAGTTAGCTCTCTGTCTGTCTCATGTTTATAGATCAGAAGATAGCTCTCAGCTATTGCTTCAGCACCACGCCTGCCTGTTGCTCTCATGATCTCCACTATGATGGTCATGGATGCTAATCCTCTGAAACCATGAGTCCCAAATTAAATGCTTTCAAAGGAAAGTTGCCTTGGTCAGGGTGTTTTGTCAGAGCACTACAAGAGTAATTAAATAAGACTAACTAAGATTTCATACAGAAGTAAAAGTAAAGCACACAGTGCTATTCTGATCAATGCCTTGTAATGTATTATTATTATTATTTCTACTATTCTGAACAGATAATAACTTTCTTTTCTTAAAAGCCATTTGTATAGTAATCTTATGATCCATCCTCTTTTCTTTGGTCTATTCTCACTTGCCCTTTATGAGGACTTTTATCATTTTTGATAGAAAGCTGTACATGACTTCAAACTCATCTGTCTTCATTTTCAATCCATCTCCACATAGCATCTTTTGTGTTTGCATTTATGTATGTGAGTGCAGGTGCACGTGTGCCACAGCACAGGAGGGAAGGGTGTGCATGCACCAACAACACATGTGAGGTCAGAAGCCAACCTCAAATGTTGACCTATCTTCTATCTTGTTTTGAGACAGGGTCTATTTGCTGTTTTTCTACTGTGTTTGCCGAGGTATCTGGCCCATGAGCTTCCAGGGAATCCCTTTTCTCCATCTCTCATTTCCCCATAGTGACGTGGGCATTGCAGACACTCACACTACACATTTGGATTTTACATGGGCTCTTGGAGATTTTGAACTCAGATCTTTCACACTTGCTGTACTTATTCCTACTAATATATCAATCTCCCCTGTCCCTACACAGTCTGTCTTTAAAGGTCACATTGCTTCCACAGCCAGATCTTTCAAAGGCTAATGTTTCCTATAGAAAAATTTCCTGGTTTCAGGAAGCGTGATGTAAAATCCTACTACTATCTCAAGTCTACCACATCACTTCTACTTTATAGCTCATTCCTTATAAATCTTCTCATAACTTCCCAAGTTCTTTGTGTAAGTTTTACATGAATAGGTTTCTTCTCTTTTAACAGGACTTAAGAAGTATTCCTATTCATCTGTGAGTCTGTGACTCAAGAACTTCCTCCACTTACAATTGTCCCTAAAAGAATATATATCTCAGGTTGTGAACAGATACCTCCTTAGAGTCACCAGGTTAACAAAATGTTAATAACAGAGTAGCTCATATCTTCCAGGTTTAATTTCTTCATCAGATTTTTATTTGGAAAGGGGTAGAAACAGTCCTTTTTTTTTTTTTAAACTTTATTATTTATTTATTTGCCTTGGTGTTTGCCTGGAACTGGAACTACAGACAGTTGTTAGCTGCCATGTGGGTGCTGGGAATCGAACCCGGGTTCTCTGGAAGAGCAGACGGTACTCTTAACCTCTGAGCCATCTCTCCAGCCCCCTCAGTCCTTTTTTTTTAAGAGTACAAAAGAGAATAAATACAGTGATGCTGAGAAAACAAAGAGAAGGGTTACAGAAAACAGGATGACAGACAGATGAAAATGCAGAATGGATACACTGTATGCTCTATAAAATGCCTGGATTATCTATTGGCCACTATTCATAGCTACTCTGAGAACTTAGTAGGGACCATTCTTTGGATAATGTCTATGAGTATGAGATTCGTAAGTGCTTAATAAATCTTTAGTGATTGAATGTTAATTTGCTTCAATAGTTTGACTAAGAGTCTATAAAAATACATTATTTCTACACATACAAGTCAGCAGCCTCTTTCTACTTCTTTCCGCTGCAAACAGAAATCATGATTCTTTTTAAAATCTAAGTTGGAAATGCAAAATTATAAATTTTCTGATTCATCCCAAGTAAATGTCATTACCTATTTGTCCAGCAATCACAGGAGGTCTAACGACTAAAAGGATTAGTTTGTCCAGCAGA
Source organism: Sigmodon hispidus (assembly GCA_004025045.1). Classification (NCBI taxonomy): domain Eukaryota; kingdom Metazoa; phylum Chordata; class Mammalia; order Rodentia; family Cricetidae; genus Sigmodon; species Sigmodon hispidus. The sequence continues at coordinate 220,730 of PVIH01001263.1, read as the reverse complement.
AGATGAAGAAAGCGGACGACTGGTTCGAGCTGCGAGGAGCTCAAGGCGGCAATGCTGCTCTTCAGCTCACTCTCTAAGTTGTTCTCCATGATCCGCATGTCTCCAATCCGGACGGGGAACATGTGCTCATCCAGAGCATTAACAAGAGCAAAGAACTTGTCTAGGTAAGGATCCTGAACAAAAACAAACACAGAACTAAACAATCCTAACCTCATCAGTTACTAAACCCACAAGAACTGCACAACATCAATATCTCATACTAATAGATAATGCAAAAAAAAAAAGTTTCCAATTTAATACATCTCTTCTTAATCATCCGTTAGTCAAGGATTCTTTGAGACTGACAGAGGATGTCATTTTGGTTTGAGTTTGACTAACTTTTTGGAGCTTGATCCTTGTGATGGGGACTTTAGTTACTAACTTGCTGTTTCTTGGCTGCTGGTCCACCTTCCTCTTTATACCATGATACATGAGCTAGATCCTCTAGCCATGCTACTCCCTTGTCAGTTGTAGTCTGTTGGGACGGTGACTTGAAAGACTAACTTTATTTTCCTAGTTGTGGCTGATGGAATGGATGTGCACCTCAGCAGGAGTGGCTCTCATGCTCCTATGGCAGGTGATAGCCACCAAGTTTCTTTGACACCACAGAATGCTAAGCTCCACATTCTTAAAGTACCCGGGTCTTCTCTCCCCAGACTCTGTCAGTCCTTAGGAGCTTACTTTAGCCTTTTTGATACTTCTGTGTCTGCTATTTGTTGTTAATACAGAATTCTCTTAACATACATTTAATAGCAAATCATCTTTAATATTTTGAAACAAATCTATATTTTAAATGTTCCCCATTCAAATTGCTGGTGGGTTGTCTCCTAATTGACTCTTTCTGCCTTTTTTCAATGTCTCTCCTCCTCACTACTAACAGAATCAAGAGCCTGGAGCAAATCATCTCTAAAAACATTCCTGAGATACCTGACTCTATCAGAACTAAAATGGGCTAGCAATAGTGTTGCTATTCTAGAATAGTTCTATTCTAGCATAGAACATATTGCTAGTTCTATGAAGAAAAAGAAAAAGACCCCTAGTTGCCTCAATATTTTGTTAGTGCTTTAACAACTAAAGCTTGCCTAGAGATCAGAGGGCAGGGCTAGCCACTAGTTAACCACAGAGGCCAGACACACACCTTTAATCACAGCACTTGGGAAGAGGAAACAAAAAGATCAGGAGTTCAAGGCCAGTCTGATGTGTTACATAAGACTGATCCAGTCTAAAAGAGAAACAGAGCCAGGATGTGAAGGCTCATGCCTTTAATCCCAGCACTGAGGATCTCATGCCTTTGATCCCAGTACTTGTGGTGGGGTGGGGAGAGTATGCCTTTAATCCCAGCACTAGGGAGGTGAAGACAGGAAGAGATCTGGCTAGGCAGAGAGGAACAGAAGGTGGATGAAGACAGGAGCTGACTCTTTTTGGCTGAGGAGGTAAGGGGTGGCTGTGGCTTACTCCTTTGTTTCTCAGATCTCTCAATATTTAACTGGATATCTGGCTCTGAGTTTTTATTATTAAGACCTATTAGGCATTATAAGTAATTGTTCAATATACATATGACATTTAAAGGGCAAAATACTTAATGGTAGTAAATAAAAAAATTGTCTAAATCTACATTTTTGACTAAAGCCTGAAAAGACAACAGAACTGACTTAAATGAGATAATATTAAATTCACTTAAGTATAATTTAATTATAAAAAAATACTAAAGCTCACTTGTGTATGAATGGATGAAACAGCAACAACTTCAACATTAAATACTCCTTTATGGTTATCTACCCACTTCATACCCGGTAGAGGAACCTGTAAGAAACCAAGCAGAACAGTCACATACTTGAAAATAGATTATGAACTCAGCCAACCAAAGTCCAAACCTAAAAAACTAAAAGTCTTATGGAAATAACTTTTCTGATTTATTCTTTTGAGAATTCCATACACACACACACACACACACACACACACAGAGAGAGAGAGAGAGAGAGAGAGAGAGAGAGAGAGAGAGAGAGAGAGAGAGAGAGAGAGAGAGAGAGAGAACAGGTTTCTTGTTTGATTTGTGCCTAGATCCGGGAGTGCATCTGAGAGAAAGGCAATCCAAAGAACCAAAGAGGGAGCTCTATCTAGCAAAGCCAACAGTATCCAGCCATCCTTAAAACAGATGAAAACCAGAAAGACTCGACGTCTTGCCAAAACAAGCAGAAAATATATAGGATAACTCTCCCATCCTACTTTGCCTTTTTTGTGTGTGCAGAAAAGATAACCCAGTAGAGCCAGTTTCCCATTTCAAATTCCTGCACAAAGTCAGAGACTGCCTCCCTAAGACAAACAATAAAGGTGGGAACCCAGCTTCAAAAATATTTAGTTTTCCCTTTTAAAATTTATGCAAGTAAAATGTGTAACATTCTTATAAATTCAGCAAATCTATAGTCTGAGAATTGGCAGCATAAATATCTGGGGACTGTTTAAAAATGTCATGTACATTTTTATCACAATTTTTTAAAACTAACAACTTAATGCAATTTCAAAACAAATAAATATGGAATGAGGAAGAAGATAGATGATTATTAATGTTCCAGCTCTTGGACCAATAAATTTAAGGGCAATTATATTATTAAATAAAATAATAAATCAGAAACCATTACTGTCCATCTGTAGTGCAACCACTATTAAATTTAAAACATCGAATATTAATCCCAGCATTTGGGAGGCAGAGGCAGGCAGATCTCTATGAGGTCCAGGTCAGCCTGTTCTACAAGGCAAGTTCCAGGAGTGCCAGGACTCTGTAACACAGAGAAACCCTCTCTTGAAAAAAGAAAAAAATCAAATATTTAGATCTTCTCACGTTTATGCAAATACATCTCTAAGATAAACATCTAGAAGTATAATTCATGAGGCAAAACACAAGTGTATTTCATATGATATTGTCCAGACATAAACAGTTTTAAGGTCCAGGAAAATATGATGAGTAGTCCACATCAAATTTTAGATTTCTATGAAGAAGAGGACATATTCTGGCTCCATGGTTGACACACTTTTCTCTGCTATGATTTTGCTCTCTAGAGCCCAACAAACATGGCTCAAGAGACTTGTACCCAGGATGTCATCACTGCTGAGACACGTTAGTGGCTAAGGTTCTAATAGTAGTCAACAAGAATTAGACCAATTTGGAGCATTCTGTATTTTAGATATCTGTGGATATCTCTATTAAAGATATCACTAGACATGTTGCTTTACCAGAAAAATGAATAAGCAGGAATCAAAGGTAAGGAGGCATGGGAAGTAGAATCTGCCAGTCCATTTTATTCAGGATTACCTAACTTAAAATTTGAGTTCTATGGAAAACAAGCTGTAGACTGTCTATGGTGTATCCTGAAAATACTCCTGATACAGAAGAGACAGAGCCACTCACAACAGTGCAGGTGTATAACGAGCAGCTACAGGGAGCTGCGCCTTCAGCTTACAGTACATTAGGTGAACAAAGGACTTGAGCCAACAGACTGTATGGATTAGAACCAGATTTAAAATACTTCAGTGATTTTGGTTGGCAGTAAATGTGACATGGAAGATAAGTATAGGAAGCAAAAATCAGGGACAGAGTCTAGCAAGGTTGTGTATTAGTTGTGCTGTTTTAGAAACTCAACATTAATGAGAAAGTCTATGACCTGGTCAGAAAACACAAGGGAAAGGAAGTTTAAAAAGAATTCATATTGGTTATTCTAAATCCAAAGTCAGCACCAGCTCTGAGTCTGACTATAGGAATAAAGATCTATAACCCAGCCAGGAAGTTGTGGTACATGCAGGCCTTTAGTTCCAGCACTTGGGAGACAGAGGCAAGGGGAGCTCTGAATTTGAGGCCAGCCTGGACTACAGAGCAAGTTCCAGAACAGCTAGGGCTGCTACACAGAGAAACCTTGTCTTGGGGAAAAGCAGTGAAGAAAGAAAAATAAAAAAAAGTACTGAAACCTATTCAAAAAGTGTAAGTATTCCATAATACAAAAATAAAAATGAGAAGGTTTCTTTTCACACACTATGTGAACAATTTAGATCTCATATTGGTTTTTATAAATTCAGAAAAGACAAAAATACCGCTGTATATTGACATGGAATGTCTTTCGGCATGCTGTGAATATATGTTGGTTATAAAGAAGCTCATCTAGCCTATGGTAAAACAGCTTAGAGACAGACAACAAATTCAAGTAGAGACACAGGAGAAGAAGAGTGGAGTCAGGCAGATGCTGAGAGCCACCTGCATGTGGGAATATATAGATTAATAGAAAGTGGGCTAATTTATAATGCAAAAGCTAGCTAGTAACAGCCTGAGCCATAGACCACTTTGTAATTAATATAAGCCTTTGTGTGTTTATTTGGAACCAAGAAGCTGCAGGACACAGAAAAACTTATGACTACATTGTATATTCCTGGAAAGTGAGACAAAAGAATTGATCTTTTACAATAGCAGGTATAACATATTAAAATATACTTCATCTTACTGTAACTATACCAAAAACCATGGAAAAATTTCAAATGTTAGTTATCACTTGTATAATTGAATGATTTAATGTTTGTTCTTAAAGATTTTCCTTGTATTTTTATTTGTGCACATGTGTCTGTTTTTGTCTACATGTGTATGTGTGAGTGTGTGGAGGGACCTTCAGGGCCCAGAAGATGTTGAGTCCACTAGAGCTGGAGCTACAGGCAGTTGCAAGACTCCTGGCTTGTGTGTTGAGAAGTGAATCTGGGTTCTCTGCAAAAGCAGTAAGTGCTCTGAGCTGCAGAGCCATCTTTCCACCCTCCACATTATTTATATTTTTATAATTCTTCTCTCACAATCACTGAAAAGTTGAAGCATTATATTTTATATCTGTAATGATACAGATTTATAAAAAATTCCCCAAATTATTGTAACAGATAACTCTTCTTAACCATTAATTTAATTTTATATTTCAAAAATCACTAGCTAAGCCAACAGGATAATGTAGCGGGTGGGGTAAAGACTCTTGTTGACAAGCATTATAACTGAGTTTGAGCCTTGGATTTTACATGGTGGTGGAAAAAGAAAAATGACTCCAGCAAGTTACCCTTTGACCTACACGTGTGTGGTGGAATGCACATGTGCGTACACATGAGCCCATAAACACAATCAATAAATAAATGTTAGTTTTTTGAATTATCAAGGCTGGTAAAAAGGGTCAGTTGGTGAAATTTGTGTCAAGCAAGTGTGGGGTTCTGAGTTCTCTATCCCTCTACCCACATAAACACCCAGGCATAGTAACACCCACTCATTCCAGTACTAGGGGAAGGTGGGTACTGGGGGATATCAGGGCTTGCTTGCTATAAACTGAGAAGCTCCAGGTTCAATGGAAATCCCTGGTTAGGGCTGGAGAGATGGCTCAGAGGTTAAGAGCACTGACTGGTCTTCCAGAAGTCCCGAGTTCAATTCCCGGCAACCACATGGTGGCTCACAGTCATCTATAATGATATCTGGTACCCTCTTCTGTATACTGTATACATAATAAGTAAATAAATCTTAAAAAAACAAAAACAAACAAACAAAAAAAACCAGAAAAGCCCTGGTCAAAAACAAACAAAAAAGGTAGCAAATTATAAAGGATGATGCCAACTTTTGACTCTGGCCTCTCCACATAGCCCAGGCTAGCTTAAAGTCTGTGTCAATTCTCCTATCTCAGTCACTTAGAAACTAGTTTGGAGTTTTTATCTGGATGTGGCAAAGTTTTAGAAAGAAAAATTGTAATTATCAATGAAAAAACTATTACTTCATTATGTACATTCACATAAAAGAAACAGCAAAGCTTTGTTTGATAAACATCTTTATGGGTTTTTTTTTTTTAATCATTTTTTCTTTTAGTCTGGAGAATTAAACATGTAGGGATGCACTGACCTCAGGAGAAAGCACTGAATAAGCCTGTGGTGGTTTTTCCAATGAGACTGGTAGGCAGAACTGCCCAGTCTTCAGCCGTCCATTCTGCAGCATTGGAATCCACTATAAACAAAAAAAGACATGAGTCTGCTATAGAAATTATATGAAGACAGTCTGCTTTAAGAATGTGACATAACCCAAATTTCTCACATACTAACATGTATGACAATTTCTAATTAACTAATAGCTAGCCTTGAGCATTCCATTTCCCTGGTGATATATAATTAATGAAAATTCCCAAACTATGACTATTTTACAGGCAATATTTAGTATGGAGTTTTATTACCCAAAGAAGAGTCAGTTTTTGAAAGGCTACAAAATGAATAAATTTAAAAACATCTGACTACTAAATTTCATACATATTTCATTATACTTAAGATCCCTTTACATAAATATTTAACAAAAGACTTACTGTATATCCAACTGGGGTTTCAAGAGGAGTGTTTTGTTTTTGTTGACAACTAACATGATAAAAAGTAAAGAGCAAGTGGTGATGGTCAGTTAAAGTGGCAGGGAGTTTAACCTTGACTTCTTCATGAAAATCAGGAGACCTTCATACAAAGAAATCAAAAACAAAAACATCAGTAGTCAGCAATTTGTTCAAGTGAATAATTATTGCATTTGCATCTTAATGATCTTAGGATTAACTTTAGGTTCATGCATTATTTTTTTCTACTCCAGGATATTTTAAATTGTCCTCAATTTCTAAACAATTAATTTCTACTTCCAGATGAGGAAGCTAACACTGTTTCTGAAATTGTTCAACACATTTTTATTAATGAGTTGAGGCAGCCTACTATTAGAAAATTCATTAATAACTACTGCCTAGATACTGAGATCTTCATCACATTCCATGCTGTACTACATTTACAAACCAAATCTGGCACATACTGCACAGAAAAGTCAAAGGAGTATTGCAGGTATATACTTTAAGCCATACCATAGGAAAACACTTTTCTTTTGTAGAAGTACAATAACCCTTTGGAGGGGGTATCTCTAAAGCTACTTTAACATTAAAGTTAGGCTCTTTGTGGAATTTTTTCTCTCAAGTTTCCATTGTTAAAAGGAATAAATACGTTAGCAAACAGACTATTGCTGACACAAGAAAACAAAGAAAGTCACAATCAGAGAAAGCCCCCAAACTGCACTTGTTCAACTGCATAAAACGTGCTTACTACAAAGATGCATGATGGTCACGATGCTTCATCTCAACAGGAAAGGTGAGGTCTCAAGGGACACTTTAATAGACTCATGGCTGCTTTTTCATAATACACAAATATAAAGAATAGAACTCAATGGAGGTATCTCAATTCTCCATTCTTGGCATCTTTCAGAATTATACTCAATGGAAATACAGCTAAGTCGCATGTTCCAACCACCTTTAAAGTAAAGGCTGTCCTTCCTGTAAGTGTCTGCCTCAGATGTCAACCAGTCAATATTCTTCCTGTTCAAATAAGACTAAAAACTATAGTGACAGGTATAGATTTGATCACAGAAATATAAAGTGGAAATAAGCCTTAAATAATGATACCAAGAAAGAGTTAGTGCTAGCTGAGAATCTAGAGACTGGCTGAACATTTGAAAAGGTGTGCATCTTATTACTAAGCTCACCAATCACCACTGATTTATAAAAACCTATATTTATAAGCAATGTCAGAAAGTACTGCCATTTTAATTCCAGTAATGCTTAAAACAGTAATAATCATGACCCAGTCAAACTGAGAAGCTTTTAGAAATTGTTATTTTTATATTTCCTGGTATAAATGTTTGAGTAATTTCTTCCTGAAATCACATTATATGTATCTGTAGGAATTACCGGTGGTTTCTCATATTTAAACTAAGTAGAATTTTTTGTGGTTGTTTTAAAGATAAATAAAACAACAATTACCCTTAAAGTAATTAACTTAGTAAGAATATGAATTTGACACAGACATCAAAAGGTACACCGTAAAACAAAGGTTGGCAAATGTTCATAGGCCAAGCCCAGTCTACTACCTGTTTTATATAGACTAAAGATCATGAGTGGGTTTCATATTTTTAAATTGTTTTTAAAAATCAAAATAATAATAGTAATAAATTTCTTGATATAAAATTCAAATTTTAGCTTCCATAGCAAAGTTTTATTAGAACAAAGACACACCACATTTCTGTAGTATTACTGACTATGGTGCCTTTGTCCTATAGTGACAAAATTCATTGGCTGCAAAAGATATGGTATGTGGCCAAGATATACTACCTAGCCCTTTGTAGAAAATGTTTGCCAACTCTTGATGCAGAGCACAAAAGGTTAACACTTCAAGAACAAAGTTAAACAAATAATTTCAAGTTTAGGATCAGAATAAGATACTTGATACAGACCTACAAGAGTATGTAGAGTAGTCAGCACAAGCCCAAGAAAGATACAGAAACAGATGGCACAAAAGGCAAAAAGAAGAGATACCAGAGAAGAGAAGGAAAACATCAAAGATGTCAAATTCGGAATCAGGAAAAGGGTGGAATCATTATTAAAATATAAAGAGTCGTGAAGACAAACAGGAAAACCAGGAAAAGAGGACACGCAAACTAGAGTGTCTCGTCAGTCCATGAAAAGACATCTGAGTACAAAGGTCAGGACTAGAGATTATTTGGAAGCATTCCACACAAATGTTAAAGTAGAAGTGTTTTTACTGAATGAAGCAGCACAGAGAGACAGGATCACTTAGGAGGAGTCATACAGAGAAACTAAGTATTATGAGCAAAGTTTTAGTATTTTGTGTGAAGTGCCTATACTTAAAAAAAAGAAATAACTATATATAAAAAAAATCTCAAAAAGCAGACAGAAACTGAAATGTGTACCAGATAAAGGTAGGGAGGAGAGCAAGGAAGCACACACCATGTAACAGCACCAGAGAAAGACCCAGTGGTTGTTACATGTGAAGCATGAGCTTCTCTTTGGAATGGATGGAGTGATGAAACAAGTGTGGGGGGCAGAAGGCAGGAGCTGAGCCATCCTCTGAGGAAGTGGATCAACATAGGAACAGATGTGAACAAGTCACACTGAGCAGGACAGGGGCCACTGCTACTGCTGGAAAAGAGGGGACAACAGACAAGTATGGAGATAATCTGAGGCAGTGAACAGAAAAATTATGTTGGAAATAATTTGTCAAACATGTCAAAAATATATCTCAAGTTTGACAACCATAATCAGTAAGCTAGAAACGCAGAAGAAAGACAAGCTGCAGGAAACCCCCACAGCTCCTAGCTCACGAGAGAAAAGGTACAAAATAAAAGCAGACCAAAACGGTCACAAGAAGACTAAAGAGGGTAACAGAAGATGAACAAACAACCGTGGTCCCAACATGTGTATGCTGCAGCAGCACAGCTCTGTAGCAGTCAACCCAACAGGACAATATTATGATTTTCTTTTCCTTAACTATATTCAATAACCAGCCCCCAATCCCACCCACCCCCACACACACAGAGAAAGAAGAAAACAAAAGCTCTCCAAGATTAGCAATCTGCCATAGAAATAAAACTAGCAAGCTACTAGACCAAGAATGGTGGGATGTTGAACAATTCACTTCAATGGGCTTGAGCACAATAGAATTCAACAAAATCGGAAAATGTCTGGGGAAAGTAGGCAAAGATCAAAGAACCAGAGGCCAAACAATAATCAATAGCTATATAGGAAGAAATAGAATTTTAAAGAATTTTTTTTATAAAGCCTTACATTTGAGAACTCTACAAAGAAGAACTGTGCATCTACAGACAGAAAATTATCATTCTGATGTCAGTTGTGAACTTGGTAAGCATTTGGTAAACATACTAATGTGAGTGCTAACAATGCCACTAAGAAGTGAGTAACTTTGAAAGAAATATTTTAATTCAGTACCTGTTATGATATACTACGGCTGTATAGGCTTCCTTTGAAAATTCTGAACAGCTAGATTTACCAAAGATTACCTGTAACAAATAACAGCATGTTGAAACTTGGTTGTAATAAATGCTGGAAGCTTCATATCTATGTAAGAATTTGTATGCTTTAATAACTACTTGAGAAAATGGGCTAAATCAGCCCAGTGAAGAACAATGTGCCTACTTAACGATCTTTAAAGGCTTAACTGCTCAGCTACAGATTTCTTTTCAATGAGAGACCCACCTGAGATTCAACCATTCAGAAAGCTTTTATAATTATATTCTATTCACTGAGTAGTAAGATACATTTTTGTCTTCTCCTCCCATTTTTTTTTTTTTTGAGACAGGACTTCATATAATCAAAGGTGGCCTTTAACTTCATATCTAGTTGAGGATGGCTTTGACTGTAATGCTGTAATTATAGGCATGTGCCACCACACCTACTTTTATGTACCCAGGGCTTCATGCATGCTAGGCAAGGTTTCCAACAACTGAACTATATCATCAGCCCTTTTCCCTTTTCCTTAAGGAAACTAAGGCGTAACTTATCATTTTAAACTTATAAAAAGAAAATTACCCTAGCACGGTGGCATAAATACACTTTACAAAGTAGTGGCTTTAGTAAAACATGAGAATCATTCTCAAGGTCAAATACTAGTTGTTTATAAATGATACAAAAGATTTCTAGGTCATGCTGTTTACCTTGTATTTCCTGTACACGTTGCAAGATACTTAGTAATAGAGGTGCCCCATTTTAGAGTTGTGTATTGTATTTTTTAAAAAATCACCACAGTAAGAAAAATGTAGAGTACTTACACAGGTATCTTAATGGCAAAACAAATGAGCCAGGAACACTGGTTAATTAGAGACTTATGTCAACATCATTGTTATGACCACAATACAGTTAAGAAAAGCCATGGGTTAAATGATCTAAATCTGGCAGTTATCTGTACATCAGTACATATCTATCATCAAACTGAAACAACTTAGTTTATTCCTTTTGTAAAAGAGAAAATTGGCATTTGTTTCTTTTTCTGACATCTCAAGTCAGCACTTCTATTTTAAAGGAAAAGCAAATACACTACTATTTGCTTCCACTGATAAGGTTTATTTAGTCAATATTCCAATGCCTTAGTATGTTTCTTTTTATTTTGTTCTTACTTTAATTTGAGATGAGATCCCACTATGTAGCCCAGATTAGACTTGAATTCAACATGTAGTCCAGGCTGGCTTTAAACTCTTGATCTTCCTGTATCAGATTTCCAAATACTGGGATTAAAGACATGCACCACCAAACCCAGTTACCTTAATATTCTTTTATAAAATTTTATTTTAGTGACATAATTATAAACTTAACAGTTTGTCATGCTAGAATAATATAATCAAAAATTATATGAAGACCCCTTGAATGGTCATATTTCAAAAACATAAACATGCATTATGCTGATATGTATACATTTTCATAGCAGCCATTTATGCTAACATAAAACATTATATTCTCATATAAACAATAATGTACACAGGAAGAATAGCACCTTTTCCCTTTAGGAGCTATCTCTTTTCACAAAGCAAATTTTATCTATGCAACCAGAACAGAACAAAGTGAGATATGTTCCATTTTGATCACTGACATGTATTTTAGTCCCTGAGCAACACAGGTTGCGTAATAGTTAAGTTGGAAGCACTGTGAAAAGCATCAAAATACAGATATGAATGAGAAAAGGTTCCTGCTCTCAAGGAGCTCACAATCTAATGCATACAATGAATAAGCATGCAACCATATTGTGAAAGAAAATGCTGTTCTAATGCCAAAGAGGGGAGGAGTCTAACTGCCAGTCCAGGTGAAATGCACCGTTGCTGTGTAGAAGAAGCCAGGAGTATGTTAAAACATAGAAGACTTTGACAAGTAAACAATGTAGTCTTCTTTGACATACACAATATCTCTCATAAAGCTCAAACCCACATGGCAATTCACAGAGACTATCTGTTTACACAGAACAGTATTTCAATTAAAGCAGCACATTTATTTATTATTTAGCAAAAATAAGGATCTAGTAAAAAACAAAATACTAATTTCAAGCCTCAGAAATGAATTCCACACCTATTCAACAAATATTTTTCAACTGAACATGTTTTATGTGAAGATTTGAAATAGTTGCTGCAAGAGAATGCGAAGATGAATAATTTGTATTCACTAATGTCGAGGAAACCTGCAAGTGGATACAACTAAGGCAGAAGAAAATATATCTTTCTAGGTGAGTAGAAAAATCTAAAAAACTGATTAAAAGCCAGTTTTGAAGGATAATATAAGGCCCAATGAACAATGCGCCCATGCTCAGCTAAGCACTCTCATTACACTTACATTGTCTGAGGCTAAATCTACCATAATAACAGCGTATGCCCATTTTGTGTTTCCAACTTCAACTGCCCCAAAATCTCTACTGTCACAGAATTTGAATCCATTAGCAATGGCAATTGTGGAAGTCAAGAATCACAAGAGATTTCCTATCTCAATGGCAGCTTCACTGTACATGTCACTGTCAACAACAGTTCTAGACCTTCCTCGCCCTACTATCCAGACTCATGGCCATTATCATTTCACTTTAAACAAGAACATCTTCATAAGATGCTCACTTGTCATCTTTTAGGCATCCTCCCACCTTTCAACACCTTTTCCTTTGACTCTATATGTTTTCCAATAACATGTATCACAGCTCTCAACATCTGGTACACATTTAATCATTTGATGAGAATTTTTTTAAATGCAACTTAGTTTAGAAGCCACAGAGATGAGTTAATTACAATGAGATTCAGCACGGGCACTGGCAGTTCAAACAACTCCCTAGATGAATCTAATGTGCACCCAAGATGGTCAGTTTGACAAACCTGGAAAGAGCCACATATGTTATTCTCCAGGGACCACCTGCAAATGAGAACATTATTTCCTACCTCCCTCACCTGCCATTCATCTGAAGGGCAGAGGGGCACTGAAGAAAATCCAAATCACAAGTGCAGAGAGAGAGAGAGAAAGAGAGAGAGAGAGAGAAAAAGCTTCCTGTTCTTTGAGACCATTTCCTAGATGTACTTGGCTACAGTCTCTCACTACATTACATTCTCTAAATTATAGATTTATTCATCTTTCCATCTCTAAGAATGCCTACCATATGCCAAGTACTCATAAATAATTAGGATTAAGCATATTACTATATTCAGGAAATCTCTATTAGAATTTTTTTTTTTAAAGAATCACATTAAATTCCAGCTTAGAGCTGCCAGTCAATGATAGAAAACAAAGCAGAAACTTCATCTATTTGAATAAAGCAGGAAAAAGAAACGGGAAGAAATGTTTCTTACCGGCATTGCATTACTTGGATCTTCCCCATACATGAACTGGACTTTCACTGTGATGTTTCTGGCAGAACCTTGACGGTTGGCAAAATTAAGACTTTGAGGGTAAATGTACAGAAGATTTCTGTAAAACGAAAAAGTGTAAGTTATAGTGAGTGCATATCTAAGACTACTGTGTGTAAGAGTTATAGTGAATACATATTTAAGAATAATGTATGTCGGGGCTGGAGAGATGGCTCAGCGGTTAAGAGCACCGTCTGCTCTTCCAGAGGACCCGGGTTCGATTCCCAGCACCCACGTGGCAGCTAACAACTGTCTGTAGTTCCAGTTCCAGGCAAACACCAAGGCAAATAAATAAATAAAGTTTAAAAAAAAATAATGTATGTCTTTCACTATATATCACAAAATAAACAGATGCAAAAGTCCTCAGTTACTATTTGCCAGTGCCTGTGCTGAGTATTTTCATGTACTTGACCCTTAGAGCAACATTCAAATTCACAACAATCAAATATATCCTGACTTTACAGACAAACTAAAAGGAAAAGACAGATGATAAACCAGCCAGACTCCAAACATTCTCTTTCCTCTATAAGAGGCGTCTGAGAATTAAGTATGAGTCAAAACATTATTACAAATTTAAGACAGTTCTAATTTTATTTATCTCCTCCAAGCAGATACAAATAAGATAAACTTCACAAATGTGTTTTTGATATGAATTTGATCAAGACCTTATGAGGAACAAAGTGCCACATTATCATTCAAACCTGTATTATAAAAACTAGAGTAATGGATCATTAGTAAAGTGCTAGCCTTGCAAACAAGAAGACCTTAGCTCAAGTTCCAGAACCCACCAAAAGTTGGAGACATGTCTGAGCAAGCAAAGACAAGAGGTCCCCTGGGGCCTGCCAGCCTAGCATTTGAACCCTAGGATCAGTGTGAAATCCTCTCTAAAAAAATAAGTTGGATGACAAATGAGGAAGACACCCAAAGTTGATGTCTGGCCTCCATAGGCAAGGACATACAATTGCACACACACATTTGAACATGTACACACATATACAAATGTATCTCTCTCTGTCTCCATGTCTCTCTCTCTCTGTCTCTCTGTCTCTCTCTCTGTCTCTCTCTCTCTCTCGTGTGTGTGTGTGCGCGCGCGTGTATGTGTGTGTGTGTGTGTGTGCGCATGTTTGTGTGTGTGTTATAATACAAAAGATACAACAGTCAGGTAGTTACTATAAAATAATTATAGTCTACCCTACACGTATTAGATATCTTTCCAGTACATAATTGTACATCTTGCACAATTTAAGTTTTTGCTGTCAGCATAAAGAAGAAAAATAATTCAACCAAAGTCACATGAATAAAAGGCTAAAGAATGAGAGTTATTGTATGTGAAGATCATTGCTTAGAGCTGATGATCAAAATTTTAAGAACAGTAAGACCTTGAAAACCAACTGATAAAGCAATGGAAACAGATCTAAGTTTCTTAGGAAGCAGTACACCAGTATATAACTTATAATAAACATACCTTTACAAAAATTATTTATTTATTATGTATATAGTGTTCTGCCTGCATGTGTCTGCACACCAGAAGAGGATACTTGATGTCATTATAGATGGTTGTGAGCCAGCATGTGGTTGCTGAGACTTAAACTTAGGACCTCTAAGAGCAGTAAGTGCTCTTAACCTCTGAGCCATCTCCCCAGCTCCTAATGGGTATATCTTTGACTCAACAAATCTACTTCTAGCCTAAGGAGGGAACTATTTGTAAGAATAAATGAATGGAGTGAAAGTAATTCATTACAATATTTTTATAATCAAGAATTAAAATGCACTAAAAGAAGATATACTGTTCATAATGAAGTTAAGCATCCCAAACAAAACAAAAGTTCAAAATATTCCCAAGCCCAAAAAGAGATTTTATTCACTCTGAGAACTTCTAATTTTTAAAAATTTATTTTTGGAAACAGGATCTTACAATGTATCCGTGGCTGCAATGGAATTCCTTATGTAAGTAAACCAGAATGATCTCAAACACACAGAGATCTATGCCTCTGCCTCTGCCTCCCCCTCTGACCCTGCACCCCTGCCTCTGCCTCTGCCTCAAGTGTGGAACACCGTGCTTGGCTTTTTTATTTTTTTTTTTAATGAAACTTTCTAAGCATCATATCAGAAGTGTGATAGTTCAGTGTGTACATGCTTTCTTTAATACAGTACATAATACATTATTTCAAATATTGCATAAATTTACCTCACATACTATGTCTATGTACCATAAATGAATACCATCCTTAGATTGGGTTCCAGTCCCCAAGATATTTCAGTACATATTCAAATATTCTAAAGAATTTCAAAATATCAAACAATTCTAATTTCAAGCACTTTGGTTAAAAAATACTAAATATATGATGAGCTGGTCAATTAAATCATGGTAACAAAAACATAAAGGGATACTATGCAATTCTTGACAATGCAGAGCAGTATTGATTGATATGGGAAGTTATACCGAGAGTATGCTGGATGGAGAACCAAGTGGGAGGGAGATTCTAGCATATACTGGCATTATCATGTTTATGGAGAATTCAGTGTAGTAGCTTGTGCTAGGGCATGACAGGAAAGGGAGAGACAAAAAAGAGAAGGTAGATGAAATTGTATTTCTGAATTACTAATCCTGGCAGTTTTAGTTTATCTGCTTGTTTATTTTGAGGCTAGGTTTCTCTGTGTAGCCCTGGCTATCCTGGAACTCACTCTGTAGACCAGGCTGGCCTCAAACTCGGAGATCCACTTGTCTCTGCCTCCCTAGTGTTAGGACCAAAGGTGTGCGTCACCAATGCCTGGCTTATTTTTAAATCTTTCTACTTTAAAATTTTTTTTCTTGATGAAAAAAATAAAGCGTTCAATAATAAGCAATAGGAATGTTTTATTCATGAGTGCTAATGAAATGGAAAACAGTACTCAAAATATGTCAAGGCAATTTTTAAAAATTATAATGGTCCATATGTTAATAAAAAATGAGGAATCAAAGATGACTACAACTAGTCAACTGAAATATTTATTGATTACCCCATAGACATTATATAGAAAGTTAAGCAATGGGACGTCAAAGTAACATTTGTACTGGTGACTGGATGATTCGGGAGGTGGACACGCTTGCCGCCAAGCCTGGTGACCTCAGGTAGACAGAGCATGGAGCTAGATGTCCTCTAACCTACAGCATGCAGTGCAACACACACCAAATTTCTGAGTGAATCTGAAAAGCAGAAATGTCAGTGAGATGTCTCCATAAGTAACAAGGTCATTGTCCAAGCCTGACAGCCTGAATTCAATCCTAGAGCCCACAGAAGCATACAATGAGACAGGACTCCACAAAACTGTCCTCTAACCTCCCCAGGTATGCTACCCACTGCATCCCCACACTAATGATGCTAACTTGATTTAAAAATATAGGTACTATTTAAGTCATTTCCTGGTCATGGGAACATGAAGTTCAGTGGGACAGAAATACCTGTAAACGCACCAAAATAATGAGGGAGATTTGCAGAGGCTATGAAAAACAAGCATTTATTTAGCTATGAACTTTCTTTTTTTCTTTTCTTTCTATTTACTTATTTTTTTAAAAAGGTCTCAGTAGCTCAAATATTTACCTACTTACTTACTTGTTTATTCACTTATCCAGTTAGATAGATAGTTAATTAGGTAGATAGATAGGTAAGTAGTTAACTTTGAGAGAGTCCCATATAGCCCATACTGGCCTTGACCTTACTACATAGCCGAGAAGAATCTTAGCTTCTACTGTTTCTTATGACAAGATGATCCAGGTTCTTATACACTTTCTCCAACAACCTAAAATCAAGCATTTCTCCAAGGAATTTTGGTTCTTTTTCAATAAAAAACTTTTTTTCAAAAATACAGTTTGAATACCCACCGAAAGTTCACCCTTGTTTGTAGTTGATTTAAGTATTAAAAAAAAAAAAAAAAAGAAAAGAAAAAATGCTTCAACATGAAATACATCTGCCTGTCTCTGTCTCCAAAGTTCTGGGATTAAAGGCATACACCATCACACTTGACAATACTGATGTTTTTAATGCAAATTAGGACTAGAGTTATTTGCTTAATATTTTCTACAGAACATCTACACATCATTTTTCCCATGCTAGTCATCATTCTGAAAGATATCAACCATGGAAGAATTAGAATACATCATTTAATCCAAAAATTTAAGTGGCAAACTCCTCAGGAGATGGAGACAGGATGAGGGTGAGCACAAGGCTAACACAGTCCACATAGCAAGTTTCAGCCTTGAAGGGGCTATATCCTGAGATCCTGGAGGGGGAAAAGAAAATAGGAGGGAAAGGAAAGGGGGAGGAGAAATATCTATTGAGAGGATGGCATTTGAAGAACTCCAAGACACTGCACTTCTCTAGAAGAGGATGAACCTGCAAGACTGAAAAGACTCTCACACTGAAGTAAAGAGGAAATGACAAGGAAATTAAACAAAGACACCTGAGAACAAAATACAAGCACCAAATACCATCGGACCCCTGAAAGAAGAACTAAAAACATCCTTGGATTTTCCAACACAAAAGTCTTATCTGATAAAATAAGCAGAGGTGTCAGTAAAGAAACAATTAAAATTCTAATCTAACTGAAGCTGAGTTTGCACTATCCTAGAACAAGAATTTAAGTTCCCTGAGATGGTCAAAGGGAACACAACACAAAGCATGTACTAGTCTTAGAATTCTTCATTGTGACCCACATTTATTGAGTATCTGCACAGATCTATTTACTGAGAAGGTAAAGGTTAATAGACTTTGGCTTGCAGGCACATGGTCTAGAACTGAAATTAGACAGAGCAAGAAGTTACTGCTTTGCTATAAGAAGCAAAGAATGATACAATAGTCCACCCCAGTGTGTGGAAATGATAGGTGTGGCAGCATACATCTTTAATCCTAGTACTCAAAAGGCAGAGGCCAGCTGATCTTTGGGAATTCAGGCCAGCCAAGACTGCCATAAGATCCTGGGCTTTAAAAACAACAAAAACCACATCTGCCCACAAATTTTCATGACACTGATAAAATAGAACAGACGAACAGACTTGTAAAATATACAGAAAAACATAACACTAGCAAGGATATGGCAGGCAAAGGAACAGTGTTGACTAGTCATTTACAGGAAGAAAAAGACATATTTTACTTAACGTGGAAATCAATTCTAGACTAATGAAAGGGTTCCATAACAAAACTAAGAGTATATGAAACGCTTTTAAAAGACTAGGGGGAGAAGAAATTTTTTAGCACAATTGCAAAAATCATAAAAGACATACATTTTAGAACTTCTGACAGAAAGCAGTACCATAGGTGGAGAAGAAAATGACAAATTTAAAAACACTATTTGTCATATATATGATAGAATATTCCTAAAATCAGCCAGAAGGAAACAAACTGTAAAAGGTACATGTCCAGGCAATTTGCAAAGACAGTGACATGGAAGACTAGTAAAACAAACTACATATATACCCATTAGATTTACCAATATTTTCTTTTTCACTGAAAAAATACAGTTAAAGAGATAACTTTCTTGCACTAACAGAAATATAAACTGGTACATATGTGAAGAAGAATCTTCTGGTTCTAAACTGTGGTAGTGAATTCTTACTCAGACCTAGGGTAACTATATAATACGTTGGTGCTGTGCTATGATGGCTTACTGCGTTAGCTGTGTTAAATGCATTTCAACTCATAGAAGTCTCAGGGAGGAACCTGACCAAAAGTTAAAGAGCACTTCTACATATGTAGTTCACTTTGTGTTTCTTTAAAAACAGAGTGTCCTGTCTCATCTAGAATTTTCTATATAAAAACAAATGATTGAGCTCCTGATCCGCAGCCTCCACCTCCCAAGTGTTCCTCTACAGGAATGCACCAGCACCTAGTTTATGCAGTGCTAGGAATGGAACCCAGAACATCTCATGTGCTAGGTAAGCACTGCCAAATGAGCTCTGCCCCAATAGATCTGCTAAACATCTACTTAACCGATGTTCTCATCAGGGAAGGGGGAGCTAATATGTCATTCCAACACTGTTCTTTTCTTCAGTTCACAACAGTTCTATCTATACATATTTTTCTCAAATAGATATTTTTTAAGCATTTCTAACAAACATATGATATTATCTTCTATTTATGTACAGGGTAAACATTCCAAGACCCAGGGGATCAGTGCTCTCTTCTGACTACTGCACACATGTGGTATACAGACACACAGAAGCAAGCAAAACACCCATATAAAAATATACATTTTTAAAGGAGTCAAAATACTTTGTTTTTAATTTGAAAGTCATGCTATTGTAAGCTTAATCCTGGGAAAGCAAGCAGTCTTTGTGATTCATGGAACTTAAGCACAATAAGGCTGCTAAGTGTCCTAGAATTCTGGGTAGCTAGGAATTTTGTATAGTGACTCCTACAAACAGATTTTAAATTAAGTACTGAGTTTGAATAGCAGTGTTTTATTTTCTGTGGCATAAGTTTTTGTTTTTATAAATGACTAGCTATATTTGACCAGGGTTCTATTTAAAAGGTCCCCTTTTGGGGATCGGCTCAATGATTAAGCGCACTGGCTGCTCTTCCAGAGGACCTGGGTTTGATTCCAAGCACCCAAATAGCAGCTTATAACAGTCTCTAACAAAGCCCTAAGGAATCTGATGCCCATCTGCACAGATACACATTCAGGCACACCACTCCCACAAACAAAATAAAATAAAAATAATTTCTTTTAAAAGGAAGTTCTTCTTCATAGTCCCTTCTTTACAAGGAAACTGTTATGGCAAAGCAGTTTGCATACACTTCTTTACATGTAAAACACTTATCCATCCCATAAATAACTATTGCTTTTAAAAGGTATAAGGCAGCTTTGTACAAAAGAGATAAGATATAAATTAATAATCATTTAGCAAAAGAAAAAAGTTGATAGTGTAACAAAGTAGAGAGATTGGCTCATCATGCGCCACACAAAGACTGACAGCTTAGTCAAGAAAAGTTTCGAAATACCCCCTGCATGGCCAAGGATCACTCACCTTTTCCCATGAAAGGAGAAAATGTGACTGTTCAGTCTAACTCAACATACACTTCCATAATTCACTGACATACATGGGTGCACATGACATGTAACTGATTAGTTTTTATATTTATTAGTGAAAGTTTATGAACTTGTTTATTATTTATTTCTGCCAAAGGCATTTAATGCACACTGTAATGCACACTTAAATAAAGGTACACACAGGATGGCCTGGGGAAATTATTCAGAGTGAGCATGCTTACCTTGTATGCTAAAGTCCTGGGTTCCCCAAAACAGAAAATATGCACACATATAGACTAACCAAAAAATAACATATATATATATACTCACACATATAATTTTTTAATTTTAAAGTTATAGACATGATCATGATATGTGGTGATAAATGCTCATATTCCCAGCACTAAGGTAGGAGAATCACCACAACTCTGAGGTCAGCCTGGGCTATATAGCAGAACTATCTTAAAACAAAACAAAACAAAACAAAACAAGGCTACTAATCATGCCGTACAGTTATCCTAACAAATGAGAAAACTGATGCATAGGGAAATTAAATAAGTTTTTTTTTCCATTGTTTCTTTTTTTTTTCCTTCTTTATTTTGTATTTATCAAAAAAAAAAAAAGTAAAAAGAATTTAAAATGCGGAAGAGTTAACAATAACTATACAGAGGATTAAATAAGTTTTTAAGGACAAAACACTAAAGCTAGCTTTTAGGACCAAACAACAGTGTGAGATTCCAGAACTCACACTCTTAGTAATCTTACACGCCAGTTTTTCCAAATGTTTTATATTAATACTAAAGATAACTACCCATAATTTAAGTGCTTATTTTTTTTTTTTAGCATCAATTGAGGTCCCTGGAACAGTTACTAAAATTTTTTTTAATTTATAGTAACAAAATTGTTCCGAGGCTCACAAACGTCAGAAAAATGTATGATGGGCAAATCTTTGCTACTGGAGCATTAAGAATGATTTCTAGTTTATACTCAGATGACCATGTGTCTACTGCTACTTCACATGGGATAGAGCCTACGACTAAAATGTGAAAACAATGGAAACGGAGAGAAGTGTCTTTATTAACATTACGTTGGGAGTTTTGTGATAACAGACAAGAATGGTCAGTGAAGAAAGAGAAACATACAGTTACATGTTGGCATACAGAGAATATGGAAACACAGTTAAAGCAATGACAAGCATACACTACCACAAAGACTGCAAAAGGTGTCACACAGGCCTTTGGGGAATTGTGGCTGTTTCCAGAATGAACACTAGAACTAGGGGTACAGATAGTTAACTTGCCTCAATCTTAATGACAAACTTACTAATCAAACGTTAAAGTTTATTTGTAAATCTCTTATAGTAAAAGAAATAAAACTTTTAAAAATAGGTAGATACCTTAGTACTGAAAGTATAATTCTCAACGCAGCAAATTTAACTAAATAACTATTTTAAAAATTACCAACTGCTAGTTGCTCATTTCCTTGATTTCATTTGCCATTGATCTAACTTAACACGGGGGAGGGTTACATTCGTGCAAGTTAGCACAGCTTAATGGTTAACTGCATTTATCTGCCAGCAGTGTGCATGTTGCAAACAATTGTGTTATAAAGGCAAGAGGTCCTAGTTTCCTTATAGGAGAAATTTGTTCCAAATTGCTTGAAATTGATTAATTGAGACCAAAAAAATGCACACAATTAAAATATTACTTCTTATTGTTCCTCTAGTAATTTCTTCCAGAATTGACCCAGATAATTCATCATTTGATTTTGTATCTCCAGAGACAAAATCAAGATTTGCTATGTTGGATGATGTCAAAATTTTAGCCAATGGCCTCCTTCAGCTGGGACACGGACTTAAAGATTTTGTCCATAAGACTAAGGGCCAAATTAATGACATATTTCAGAAACTCAATATATTTGATCAATCTTTTTATGACCTATCACTTCAAACCAATGAAATCAAAGAGGAGGAAAAGGAATTAAGAAGAACTACATCCAAACTACAAGTCAGAAATGAGGAGGTAAAGAATATGTCACTGGAACTCAGCTCCAAACTTGAGAGCCTACTAGAAGAGAAAAGCGCACTTCAACAAAAAGTCAATGCTTTGGAAGAGCAGCTGACGAATTTAATTCAGAGCCAACCTGGAACTCAGGAGCACCCAGAAGTGACATCACTTAAAGTAAGTAGAAAGCACAGCATTCTGTTTTCTGTGGGGGGGGGTTTATAAAATACAATCTTTATTCATACTATTTTACTCTGCTACATTACTAAAACATGTAATTTTTTTCCAGAAAAAATTCTAGAAAATAAAATTTTTCACTGTAACTTCAATTCAGGTTTTGTTTCCCTAATACTATGTTAAATTTATATTTCACTTTATAATTAAATATCAGTTAAGTAATAAAATTTATAGCAGTCAATTATTATGTTACTGCTAATTCCATAGGTAAAAAATTTTTAAAAATTAAATTTAAAATCATTCTTCCATGAACAAAAATAGATTAATATAGTAAATGATATAAGTCTTTCGAACTAGTGTTTCTTTTAGTTTAAATAAAGCTGAAAGAATTTTAGATATGGCAATTTTTAAATATATTTTTTACATATTATTTGAAAAAAATAGGACAGTCAATGTTCACTTTCCTAACCCACTACTAACTTAAAATTAGATGACTGTAACAAATAAATAAAAAGTTTAAAAGACAGAGAAAATTTTAAACAAACTACAATCTGTGTGCAGAATTTTGTAGAACAGCAAGACAACAGCATCAAAGACCTCCTCCAGACTGTGGAAGAACAATATAAACAGTTAAGTCGACAGCACAATCAGATAAAAGTGATAGAGAATCAGGTAAGTCAGTCTGACGATGCCCAGTCTGTTGCACTGGCTGATGCAAACATGGCAGTTAAGACAGCACTCCACAGCTAATCATCTGCTTGCAAAACTTTCTGTGCAACTGCTAACTAACCTCTGTCTTGCTGTTTCCTCAAATGTCCTACAAAGAGAACAGCAGAGCCTATCATGTAGAATTGCAAGGAAAAAGGATTCATAATTGATTCCATTAAAGTGATCCTATTAAATTTTAAATGAGATCATGAATCTGTTCTGCTCAAACCCCCACAATAGTCTCCTATCTTACTCATCACTACTCTTAGAACCTGTGATGACCTGGTAATTCCTCATCTTACTGATTTCACTTCACTAGCTTCCTAGCTATTCCTGAAGTACATTAAACACACTGCCCACAAGGCTTCTGTGTAGTCTCTGTCTAGGACACATTTTTCTAGTAGCTGCACTTCTCATATACGTTCATCAAATACAAAATGTTCAATGAAGCTGTCCTTGGCCATTTAATCAAAAATAAAAAGTATTCCCCCAAAACACTACATTTTTTTTCTCCTCAGCATCTTTATAAAAATGTTTCTTGGCTACTCTTGTAATAAATTGAAGGATATGTGATCCTGGGATTCTTTGTCCATTACTTTATTTACTAAAAACCTTAATACAAAATACTATATGACACACAGCAGGCACCCAATATTTGAACTAATAATAGAAATATCATATTCAGCACACAAGAGTTAGTAAAGCTGACTATGATTGTGATCCATACTGTTACAAAGATAATATATTTAAGAGTGTTAAGCAAAGCACACAGCCTTAATGGTTCTTTACTTTGAATCAATGCCTCTCCTGTTTTTTTATTTTTTTCCTGCATTCTCTTAATTCTGTTATTTATTAAACAATATGCTTGATTAAATGTTTCAAGAACAGAATGTTTATACACTCTGGAAAACACTAAGTATTCCTCTTTTCTCTCTTGTAAAGCTGGGGTCAGACCTCTGCACATGTCCAGCAAGCACCCTACCACTGAGCACTGGCTCTGGCCTGTTTATTGCTCTTAACATAGAAAATACCAACGTTATAAACTGAAGGGCAACATATACATCATTGTACTTTTGATATCCTTACCTAGAATTCCTTAATTATATATACAATAGCATTTTAAAGTAGACTTATATTCTTTTCTCAGCTCAGAAAGACTGGTATTCAAGAACTCACAGAAAATTCCGCCTCCTCTAAGTTGAGAGCACCAAGAACTGCTTTCCCTCTTCAGCTGAATGAAACAAAAACTAGACAACAAGATGGTAAGATAATGCGGTGGGTTTTCTCTATAAAGTTTCCTAATTATAGGACCTGATCTAGACTAAAAGAATAAAAAGACATATGTATCAAATGGTATCACTAAATTTCAACTTAATTGAACACTAGCTTTTTAGTTACTTTACAAAAAAAACATTTTAATACTATATATGGCACTAAAACACGAAGCTGATATAAAAGTGAAATTATTCTTTTCATAGAAAATGATACTGCAGATGTAAAAAATAATAAGCTCATGTTTATAAGACACTTGGAAAACTATGCAAGGGATCAAAAGTTATCATTTAAAAATTACTTTCTTTTTTCTTTTTTTAAACTTTATTTATTTATTTATTTATTTGCCTTGGTGTTTGCTTGGAACTGGAACTACAGACAGTTGTTAGCTGCCATGTGGGTGCTGGGAATCGAACCCGGGTACTCTGGAAGAGCAGATGGTGCTCTTAACCGCTGAGCCATCTCTCCAGCCCCTAAAAATTACTTTCAAAAGCAACAAACAAAAATAATTAATGTATATAAAGAACAGAAAGAAAATTCAAATATTCAAAAATTCTACCTTCCCACCTGCTTAAAAATCTTCCATAGATATAACAAAAGTTCTAGGGGGGAAATCACTCTTTTTAGCCAGCCTTCAACAAAACAGTATGTTCAAACAGTTATTTTTGTTTATATAATTCATATAAGAAAAATATCTGCTGGTTCTCTTCCTCTGTGCTCCCTGCTGCTGCACATCTGTTGATTCTAGTTATGAACCAAGACTTTACTAGACTTCGGCTACTTTACATTCTTGCTATGCCTAAAAATAATAATGCTTTAAAAACTTTCATTTTGTAGATTTTCTTTTAAATAAGTAAGTCGAAATATTGTTTTAATGTCATTTGGATACTTTGATGTCTAATAAATATGACTTAGCAAAAACCTTACTGAAAATTCATCAATTCCACAAGGTAGCAGTAAAATTTCAAGCTCCAATAATATTTCTATTGCTAAAAATTACATTATATGTTTCTTAATTCTAGACCTTCCTGCTGACTGCTCTGCTATTTATAACAAAGGTGAACACACAAGTGGCGTGTATGCCATCAGACCAAGCAACTCTCAAGAGTTTTATGTGTACTGTGATACCCAATCAGGTAAAGCCTGCCTAAACAGAGAATGGGCTGAAATCAATTCAAGAATCTTATTGCCTATTACCAAGACTAAGCCTGTCATAAACCTGTAGAACATGATAATTCATGTATATTTGGGAACATAATAAATGATAAAGTACATTACCTTGACTATATAGTACCAAATTAACAAATTACTACTCAAAGCAACCACTTAAAACCAAACTCAAAACATGGTCATTTTTCCTGTCAACATGAATCTACTATAAATAACTACATTTATTCTTATCGTCCAGGTAGTCCATGGACACTAATTCAACACCGGAAAGATGGGTCACAAAACTTCAACGAAACATGGGAGAACTACAAAAAAGGTTTTGGGAAGTTTGACGGTAAAGTGATTTCCTTCCATTATTCATTTATCTGCTAATTTAAAAATATTAACTGGATGTGCTGATACTGGCCTGAGATTTTAACCCTTTGCGGGGGGGGGGGGCACACGATTAAGCAGGAAGATTGAAAGTTCAAGGCTGTTATAAAATGGGCAGTGAGAATGTAACAATAACCAAAAAACCCAGCCTTCATAAAAGTGGTTGATAAATACTACACAAACTAGCAATTACAATTAATTATTCTAATTGTAGTTATCATTATTACATGTGTGCTCTTAAGCATATTTGTTGAAATTTAATAGTCTATGAGCATCATAATTGTTATTAAGGAAGATAGTAAGTTAGAGAGTGACAAGGCTATGAGTGAGCTGCAAAAATAGCAGCATTACAGTACTCTTTCACTGATATTTTAAGTATAAAGTAACACAAGGTGAAAATGGAGCTGGAGGGATACCTTGGGGCAGAATATTTGACTGGCATGACACAGGGACTGATCCCCAGAAGCTCAAAGAAGTAAAAAATGAAACAGATTTAGAGCAGGCAGGGAACTGTCAGAGATATAGTGTCAACTACTTAAATACTAATTTTAATTATTCAAGTATTATAAATATATACTACAAATCTATGATTCTCTATGGTCTAGTTAATGCAAAATATTCCATTTTTTCACAAAACTATAAAAAATAAGCAAAAATTAAAATAAACAAGTTCTTAAAGTCCAAACACACATGGATATTTATGAATGTGTAAGTATTCACTTACAAAGTAAAACGCATCTGCTATTATACCAAAATTTTTTAAGACTTGACTTTTTAAAGTTCTCTATTCACACTAACAGTTGACTCCCTAAAAAGAAGGCTGTTCAACGATGCTCATTCATTTCTAATCAGAAACTAATTCCACTTGTAATCTTTAAGTGAAGCTTCCTAACTCAACATCAACAACAAAATATTTATTTTTGTCAATAAATATAGGTTGCATAAAGATCTACTTATATTACTGCTGTTTTAAGTTCCAAATAAAAATTATAGAGGGAAAATACCAACAAAACATTCAAATCTAAGGTTTTTTAAAGTTTATGTGATTATTTTTCTATTAAGAAAACTAACTTCACATTTAGGAAATCATATCATTATCTAAAACTGAGTATATGGCAGCATTCTCTTGACTGAATGAATGTAAGCATATTAATGAACATAGATATAAGGAGATACAAATGAGATATTACTCTATCAATGACCAAACCTAAAAATATCTGTAATAAAGTAATATCTCATATATAAAATATTTTTGCAAAACACGTTTTTGAAACAAAGTTGGAAATTATCAAGACAAGATTTTACTCAATTAACAAGGGAGAAAAAGTCACATGTAAACAATGGACAGTTGTACTGGGGATATAGTTCAGTGGGACAGTCTTACACAAGGTACATGAAGCAGGTTCAGGGCCCAGAACTCAAAGAAAGTAAAAATAATTAACAAACACATAAGTAAGTAAATAAGTAAATAGGCAGATGAGAAGCAGAAGGAAAGAGAAAAGGAGGATCAGTACGTATACCTAGACACAGACATGTGTTTCACAAGTGTGCTTTAATAAAAGTTTTAGAAAGGACTTGTTTTCAGTTTTTGAGATAGAGTACCATGTAGCCCAGGATGGTCTTAAACAGGTTGTGTGGCTGAGGACTGGACAATTCTGTCTGTTCGACCCCCTAGGTGTTAGTTAACTTTATAAGCATACACCACAACACCAACAATATAAATGCTTTATAAGACTTGAACATAACTAAGGAGTCAGGATTAAATCGACTTATTTACTTCAATGAATTGAAAATAACTCTCAAAACTGGCCAGGGAACATGACTGTACATACATACTTGTTATCACAGACCTGGAGGGGCTGAGGCAGGAAGGTCTCAACTTTGAGGCCAGCCTAGGCTAAACAGGGAGATCAATCAGAAGCTGATCTGTAGTTAACAATACACATGGTTCCCCACCCTCCAATGTTTCTCTTTAGGAGAATTCTGGCTGGGCCTAGAGAGGATCTACGCCATAGTAAACCAATCTAACTACATCTTACGACTTGAGCTACAAGACTGGAAAGAGAGAAAGCACTATGTTGAATATTCCCTTCGCCTGGGAAATCATGAAACCAACTACACACTACATCTGGCTGAGACTGCTGGCAATGTCTCCGAGGCACTCCCAGAACACAGAGATCTGATGTTTTCTACATGGGATCACAAAGCAAAAGAACAGCTCTATTGTCCAGAAAGTAATTCAGGTATTTCATTAATACCAATACTTTTTATTTTTTGCAATGTATTCACCTACAGTTTTAATTATTATCTATAATATCAACTTTTCAAAATAATAATCTCAAGAAACCATTATTCTAAAGACAAAAATCTATTGATTGCAGCTTTAAGCACTAATTCTGGTTCATCTTGCTTTTTTACCTGTGATGCTCCTCAGACAATCTATTTTGATGGTGTACATGAGTTACATAAATTAATATTGGGATACATGCACTTACAATACAATATTGTTTATATAAAATAAAGATTAAACATGAAAACCATCTAAGAGCTACTAGACAGGAGGCATTATCCAATTAAATCACACTCTGTCTTCTTTAGGAGGCTGGTGGTGGCATGACATATGTGAAGAAAACAACCTTAATGGTAAATACAACAAACCCAGAGCCAAGACCAAGCCAGACAAGAGAAGAGGGATCTACTGGAGGCCTCAGAATGGAAAAATATACTCTATCAAATCATCCAAAATGATGATTCAGCCTACCGATGTAGAAAGCTTTAAATGAACTGAAACAAATTAAAAGGCCAATAAATTAAATATTACAATTCTCCCAGATTACTGCAACCTAATAATCTGGGATTAAATCTTTTTTTCTTTTTTTTTTTTTAAGATTTGTTTTCATTTACTATATATACAGTGTAGATATAGTAAATATCTGCCTACATACCAGTAGAGGGCACAAGTTCTTATTATAGATGGTTGTGAGCCAACAAGTGGTTGCTGGGAATTGAACTCAGGACCTCTGAAGAGCAGCCAGTACTCTTGACCTCCGAGCCATCTCTCCAACCCCCTGGTATTAAAACTTTAATGGACAGCTTAAGAAATAAATTTTCAATTAGCTTTAATGCTTTAATGTCACTGTTAAGATCAGATCAGAAGACATCAATAATCACATCAACTTAACCCCAGTTGTCTTTCTCAAACCAAACCCCTACAGTATCATTTGTTTATGTTCCAAATCAGCTGGGCATGGTAGTGCATGCTTCAATCCCAGGACTCTCAGCGTCAGAGGCAAGCAGATCTGAGCCTGGTCTATGGTGTGTGTTTCAGCTACATAAAGAAACCCTGCTTCAAAATAAAAATAAAAATAAAAACAAAAACATGGTCCCAATTTAAATCATAACTAATGAGTATATTCTAAATGATTCTTATATTAAAAACCTTACAACTTCAACTTAAAATAGTATAATTTTCCTGTAAAAGTTCAAAAAGTGGTTATTTTTACAGTTCTGAAATGCTATCTTACTCATTTCAGAATTAAATTCAGTCAGTTTAGAATGCACATCACATCTGTAAGAGGAACTTTTACAACTGTTTCATTTTGCTACAGCATAATCTGGAGTAAATGATGTTTAAGGACTTCTTGTGATTTTAAGGACTTTATGTGAAGGAGAGTCACATAGAGCTGAGTGTAATGGTGGGTTTTATTAGGTCCAGTGTTTAGCAATGCAGTAACTACCATGTCATACTGACTTCTCAGTGTCAATAATTTAGCTTAATCTACACTGTGGACATGTTATATATACTTTAACAGTTAATACTGTGATAGTAATTTTAAGTGACATCTGTCAGAATAAAATAAGAATGAATGCTTTTGTAGCATTAGATGGAAATTTAATAAGAATTTATTATTCCTGGACAGTATATACATCTAACATTTTGTGTATTTTTAAACAGAATTAAAAATCATTATAGATTATCAAATATTTTAAAGCTTGATAGGCATGCAAGTATGTTTAAAACATCACAGACACTGATATTACAATAAGCATATGATTATTTCTAAAAAGTAATACAAACTTTAACTCCCTGAGAATCCTTGTATACAAGTATTTGTATCATATCACCTGTTAGCATTTGTTTCAAGTTTTTTACTCCATGGTTATAAGATTACCTGTCACTCTTCCAAAAGTTTAGTTCCCAGTATCTACACTGGGGCTCATGACCACTTGAAACTCCAGCTTCAGTGAGTCCAGTGCCTTCCTCTCATCTCCGCAGGGACAGACACAAGGCATACACACACACACACACACAAATTAAAAATATGTCATTTCTTTATTCATTTTTATTTCATGGAGGGTAACTGATCCCTGGGAGCTAGAACTACAAACAGTTGTGAGCTGCCATTTGAGTGCTGGGAATTGAATCCATGTCCTCTGGAAGAGGAGTCTGTGAGCCATTTCTCCAGCTTTAAAAAATATATTGTAAAAAAACTGCCAATAAAAACATTCTGAGTTAATGGGCTGGAGAGACGGCTCAGCGGTTGAGAGAACTGACTATTCTTCCAGAGGACCTGAGTTTGATTTCCAGCAACCACATGGGAGCTAACAACTACCTGTAATTCCAAGATCTGACACCCTTACACAGTTATACATGCAGGCAAAACCAATTCACATAAAATAAAAAAATAAACAAAAATTAAAAAAATTCTGAGTTAAATCAAGATTTTAAAGATATAGTATCCAAGTTATATTGTAACTTGCCTCAATCAATATCTAACATCATATTATAAGTTATACAATGTCTACATATCTTTAAATATCTTATCTGATAAACTTTCTTCTCAAGGATTGCCATTAGCCTGATCTACTACTAGCCCACTAATTTTATTTCCCATTCAGTAACACTATAACAAGTTTATAATAACAACACAGTGCTTGTTTTAAGGTTGTCTACTACAGTAATACAACAGCTAAGAAAAACTAAAATATAGCCCTTAACAGATTTTAGAGTTACAGGATAATGACATGCCCAGAATAAATTTCTTGTAAAATTTTACTGAAATCTTACTTTAAAACATGGGATCTTATTATATACGGACATCTCATATTTCATAAATCTACTTTCAATATAAAAAGTTATTTTCTCCAAAACTCTCATGAGAAGTGTCGCTCCTAGAAGATGCCATATTTATTCTGTGGATTTCACATATGCCCTAATGCTATACACTCACAGGAATGGTTCCCAGTTTGGAGAGCACTTGCCTAAAGAGCAAGATTCAAATCCTTCCAGCAATCCAAGGTCCCTAGCCCCTGACCCTGATCATCTCTTTAAGTTTTTGAGTCAGTGTCTGAGGCAGCCCAGCTGGCCTAAAGCTTGCCATCCATCTTTCTCAGACTGCTAAGGTCAGAGACTGTGGCAGTGCACCACGCCTGGCTCCTCTTAACAATTTTACCCCAAAACAATGTTGCTCCTTTGAAATCAAAATTTTTGTACTATAAAACATCCTATTAGCCAAGCAGTGGTGGTGTATGCCTTTAATCCCAGAACTTGAGAAACAGAAGCAAGCTGATCTCTGTGAGTTCAAGGCCAATCTGTTTTACAGAGTGAGTTCCAGAACAGTGAGGACTATTAACAGAGAAACCCTGTCATGAAAAACCAAACCAAAAACAAACAAACAAAAACCACATAAAAGATCCTATTAGTATTTTTCTAATAAATCCCATCTGTCTTCACTTCTTCCTCCCTCTTCCCGATTAGATAGAACATACTTCTATTCTGAGGCCCAAATAATCTTCCTTTATCCATAGATGTAGTAAACGATGACTCAATCTTCCTTTGAATGATCCAGCACTTGTGTCTATAGCCCTCAAATGGCAGCATTACACTGACAGGAAAGTAAACTTAGCAGTATAGTAAAATTAAAAAATAGATTAACAGGCTAAGAGAATCAAACACTCATCCACTTGATATTAGTGAATTGCTGTAAAATCTCATACCAAGAGCTTACTCTTAGCCAGTATAAGAGCTAATATACAAATTTCTCATTCACTATCATTTGTTACTGTATAATCTATTTACATATTTTCTCATACTACAATAGGCATGTTTTCACACTGACATCTTCCTAGTAACATAACTCATGTTAGCTCATTTACTCATACATTAGTACAGATGCATTCATTAGCCTATATTTATTGAACTCCTACTTTATGCAATGTATCCCAAATTTGTATTCTTATGTATCCCACCTTCTGTACAACATAATAATATTACTTCATTCTTTTTGTTCCTAACATTCCAACACCCACAAGCAACACACTTTGTGCATTGCTGAGTGATTATCTAACATTGCAGTTTTGAAAACTGAAAGTCATCAAACAATTGTCCCTTTCAGCAAAGTCCAAAGTATTCTCCGTGGGTGCAAATCATTTAGGGCAAAATTACCCAACTGGTATAAACTCTGTAGTTCAAGGCTATGAAAATAGGGTTAACAAGTCCCTACAATACACCTAATAAAGTTTCAACTGAGTTTTTGAAAATATAAATATAACAAAGAATTCCAACTAAACCATAAAAATGGTTTGCTACAGTTCAAATGCTCTAAGATAGTAACATACCTAAAAATAATTAGTTTTATTTAAACAGCCTTCAAGGTGTATAATTGTTGCTGTTTATCTTCAGAAGCAGCCAAGTTTTAGTCTATAATTCTACAAATAGAAATAGTCACCTGCCAAACCTGCCTCATTAGATGCTCATGGCCAGAGAAAGTACTTAAATGGTCTTATAAACAGTGTGTTTAAACAAACACACACACACAAACCTTTAATACCTAGATCTTAGGCTACTGTTCAATCTCCATTAAGACAATAATTTATACAAACATTTCCAGTAAAAATAATTTAATTTTTAGGGAAATGAACAAAACGCTTGTTTCTGGAAATTTATTTCTCCAGTGGAAGCCTGGGATACCATACCACCACCCTGACTTTTATTTCTTCCATGGGAGCCTGGAATACCACACCACCACCCTGACTTTTTAAAAACTCTTGTGGGTGGCAATATGAAGGAGATAGGAAATTGGCCTTTCAACTCAAGAATTTTTATAAATTTTCAGTACCACTCATATTAAATTAAGAATGTAAAAAAATGAACTACGACAATATTAGCATTATATAATAAGAATTCTGATATTAAGAATACAAACATTTTTATATCCCAACTATTATGGCTATTTCAAAATATTGTTTAAAAAAATAGTGGTTTTTATTACATCAGAGGGCACAATGTTTTAATTTAACTCATTAGTAAAGAATATATTTTTATCACTTTACCTCAATGTAATTCATTTCTTTTGTTAACCTATGTATTTTATGAATTAAAATATTATTCTAAAAATGTAAGATCATAGAATTCATATATACACAAAAAAACAATTGCTTTGCAAAGGGAGATCAATCATAACACAAGAACAAACTATAAGAAGTAGTTTCACATAGTTCTCATGTGCACTCAGGTCTGACTAGCCAAGCTCTTTTTTGAAATAAAAAATTAGGTGATAAGTTGAATTGGTTCATTATAAGCTTATCAAATGATTCAAAAGAAAACTAATAGCATATAATTCAAAGTAGCTTTCAAAACAAACATTTGCTATTGGAGTCCTTACCTGTCACAGAAGAACACCCCATATCTACAATAAAATGATGTACTGACTGATAAAATAAGGAAGCCAGTTGTAATAATTACACCAATCTGTGTGTGTGTGTGTGTGTGTATGTTTCAGACTTCATATAAGAGAACATCCAATTCATAGACAATAAGATTACTTCATGTTTGTGAAGAGGAGAGGGTCCATATAAACAACTGCAAAATACAACATCATACAAACTGCACTTTTATTTAGCTCTCCACACGAAAAATTATCAATCTCTCTTACAGTCTTAGTTATACCACATTTACTGGCCACACCTAAAAAAAATATTTTATATATATATATAAAAAAAAACCGAGGTAGAAAAACAAAGATACAAAAGTTCAAGAGGCAATGACAACTGAAGCTATTGTTGGGAAAGAGGTCAACTCTCACTGTCTGCCAAGAATATCATGTGCTGTGTGAACATGTCTCAAAAAAAGTAGATGTCAATAAAACAGAAGGATTTGCTCAATTAGATGTACCTTTATCTAGTACAAGTCAAAGGCTACAGTAGTCATTAAGAAATGAATTGGAGCATAAGTAACACCCCAAGGGAGCTACAGACTTCTAAGCAATTCCAAATATTTAATAAAATTCCAGTAAGAAAAGGTTCACAGGATATTTTATATGATAATATGACAGCATAAACAATCATTTGATGCCAAGCTCACTTATGTGGCTTGTTAGTTCTATATCTTCCAACTCTTGATTGCTGAAACATCTACATATCTACATATCATTTACCACTGTAAAGGATTTAAAAGACTGAACCTCTTCTCAGTTAACTGTACTGAAAACTAGCTGACCAGCTACACAGGAAAAAGTCTGTCATCTAAACATGGCAGTCTACAATTATAATCTCAGACCCGGGAAGCACAGATAGAAGAACCCTGAGTGCTGGGCAACACACCAACATCCTGTCTCAAAAACTACACGTCAGTCCTGTGGACACTGAGGGTCCCAGTAAAAGCACAAAATTGACCAATGCTAACTTTCATAACCTCCCTTTACATTTTATATTTTATGTATTGTGAGGGAGCGGAGGCATATGAATGGCTTATATGTATAAATCAGAAGAGAGCTATGGAAAATTGGCTCCTTCCTTCCACAATGTCTCTTAGGGATCAAACTTCAGACACTGGGCTTGCATAGGAAGTACTTTTACAAAGAGATTTAACACCAGCCCCATCTCCTCCTTTTAGCTATTTATACCTCCAATGTCCAGTGTCTTCATGCTTTTCTGAACACTCTCTCTATGACCATGTAGTGCATCATTTTCTAAGGCACACAGAATTCCATTTTCCCATGTTGTGAGTAAAAAGGTCAACTGATCTCGCATTTTAAATAATCCTAACATAGAAACCAATCTATAGTTTTTGAATGATCAATTAGTTTTTACCAATACTAACTGTTTCAAATAATAAAAAGTTCAAACATAAAAGTCAAAAGCAAATTCAAGTAAGCAAATTACCTCAAGCAATTACTACATATTTACATTATCTGCACAAATTCAAAAGCAAAATAATATCCTCTAAATGTATAAGATGCACTTCATTCTTTGATGTATTCGTCATCCCCTTCAGAAGATTATGAACATTAAAATTAGACACACACTTAAAAGCCGCATCCAGCCACATTTTCTTCACTTGGTAAGCCCTGAACTCAACCCCATTTAATTTCTTTTATTTTAATATTTATTTTTATGTGATGTGAATTGCTGTTTTGCCTGCATGTATAACTGTGTTAGGGTCCCACTTAATTTCTATAACATGATTTTTCTCAAGTGCTCCTAGTTTCTATTAATGAATATACATAATATTCTCTAGATGTCATTTATATCATGCCCACATAAGACATTAAAAATGATAGAAAATGATGATTCAGATTTTGAGGCAAAACTATAAGATAAAATTATTTGGCTTGCTTTAATAAATGTGCCAAATAACAATCAGAAATAAAAATATTTAATTTTATTCATAACACACAGTTATATGTGTTGTATGTCTTTTGTCCTTTAGTATGAAGATTATGGAAAAGGAAATAATGCCTAAATTTCAGACCAAATGACCCTTTTAGTTTCAGCTTAATGCTTTTCTCATATACAGAAATAACACCTCCAAAATTATGAATTTATAAGATGCCTATAAAACTTAATAAACTAATTTAAAAATAATTAGAATAAAGGGTACTAAGTAATTATCATTTACCACTAAATAAAATCAATGTGAAAATTTAAAAGAATAAAGAAAATAATTGGAACACTCCTTTAGAACAGTGGTTCTCTGCTACGAACAGCAGAAATATGAAGCAGAAACTCAGTTGGCAGCAACGAGGCTGACCCATCAGAGTCAAGGACCCTGATGGAGGTAAAGCCAAATCTCAAGGAGTTTTGGTGTTAACTGCCTTTCAAACACCTAGATTTACTAACAGAAGATCCAAACTTGTAAAATATACTGTTTGTGATATTCAAAAAGGTAATCAAACAATTCCTAGTTGCAGATGCACACACAAACCTTTGCTCTGGAGATCTGCACCACAGCAGCCAGAGCTGACAGTTCCGTTTCTTGTGCAAATTGAGCTTTATCCTCTGTGTCCCACAGATTAGGTATAAACCTTTTATCTAAAAATCCCTTTTAGCAACTTCTTAGCAAAAGTGTCACAGCCAAACAAAACCTGCACACTTCCTTCCATTGCTTATGAAGATCACCTGGGTGACTGACCGAGGATGCTGGCCCCACTCACTAGAAAAGCAGCTGCTCAGGGAACAGCATGGAAACAGCACTGATATTTTTCCTTGTTCATGGTTTTTTGCTGATCCATAAACTTTTAATCTTATACCTAGTGACATTTAGGAATACAGTCAGAGCACACAATTTTCTCACTTTAGACTGCTTTGTTGATTTAATCCTTAGTTGACCCCCCACCAGAAAAACCTCTACTAGCCCCTCCCACCTTGTGCCATAACTGAACACTGGCAGTTACTGCCCCATGTGTGAATCTTATCACCCTAAGATCTATGACCCTAAGAAATTCAAGCCCCACAATGCATTGCCAAAGAATTACTGCCTGCATGAGTGGATAAGCCTATGCCTTCACTGTTGTAGTTGTCATGCGCAGTAAAGATGATAAACTAAAGAGAACAGTGTGAGTATGTATGTTCATTAAAACAGTCCAGATAGTAGAAAACCCCGCCAGCAGTAGAGCTTTCCTTGGACTATGAGAAAAAGACTTTAGAGCAAGTCTTCAAAGGCTTTCATTAGTTCTCAGCCTCCCTAACGCTGAGACTCTTGTGTTGTGAGACCCCAACCATAAAAATTACTTTCATTGTTACTTCCTAACTGTAATTTTGCTACCATTTTGAATTGCAATGTAAATATCTGATACTCTGGATATATATGTGGCCCCTATTGGGATCCTGACCCATAGGCTGAGAACTATGGCTTTGATGAACTATAAAATACAAGAAGTTCATAAATATCACACTGCTCAAAAATCACAACTTAAGCCACAGAGCAACTACATTTTCAAGCTGCCAGCAAAAATAATTTACAGCTTAGCATCCAGGACCTAGCAAAACTATCAATCTGGAAATAAAGATTCAAACAACTAACAACTGCCAAGTGAGGAAACATGTACTTATAGTCAGTGAGTGAACAGGCTGTGGGAAATCACCTGAGCCCAGGTGCTATGAGAGGTCATCCTGGACAGCTTGATAAGACCTTACTCAAAAGTAAACAAAAGAAATAAACAAAATAAAAACACTATCAGGCACATTTTAAAAGTACCTCCATACATCATAATTAGCAAGATATTGAATATTTCTAGTAAAATAACTACATCCAGAATAGAAAACATGGGAAATATGACTTCCTTGGTGGTTTAAAAAAATCTCTAGGTTAATGATCTATAATGGATAATAAGTAATGGTAAAGAAACTCTAGGATAATGGTAAATTGGCTTCTAGACAGAAACTACACATAGTCAACCTGGCAAGTTTAGAAAACGTCCACTGTACAAAGCCACAAGACAGGAAAGGATCGACTACCTGATGCTCTTCACTGCACTGTCAGATGTGCCAGCAAAGTTTTCAAGATAAAGCACAGAAGGGTAGGGGACAAAATAGCATAACTGTTCTAAGGGAAAGAATGAGCTGCAGAAAACAAAGAGTAAAAGTAAGTCATCTGCAGCACTAAGTCATGAAAAGTTACGTAATACATACACACAACCTACACTGACACAAAGGCAGTCAGAGGCCTCTGCCTGGACATCAAGACAGGAGGCTGGCACAGAACTTATGTCTATTTTCAGTTTTAAGCTTTATTCTACTCTGTGAACTTCAAGCATACTCATATCACTCTTTCAAAAATATTAAAATATAACTAAGTAACAATGATAAGCAGAACCATGAACAAAAAGACAACTCCAAGTTCCTAACTTCTATTTTCTCTGACTCTGAAATCCTTCTAGAAAAGGTTGAGAGAGAAACAAACTGTAGGTCTCCTTGCAGAATCTGTTTTCCTGAGCTGAAGGCCTCTGAATTAAGCAATATATAGCTTGAGTTATACAATTCCTCCTTATTGCTGTTCTTTAAAGAAGTCTCATATATAACTCACATATAGAATAATTTGTATTAATTTCATCCTTTATATGCTACATACAAGTATATGCGGATATATGTAAATGTTTCTTCCTTTACTATATGTTCTTAAAATAAAAGTTCCAGAAATTTACTCACATCAAGTATCAATTACATGGGATAATGTATACTCTGCACCCTTCCAAGAGAAGCCAAATGCCTCATGTTTTATTAATATAAAAACTGAGTACACCAGGTGGTGGTAGTCGAGGCCTTTAATACCAGCACTCAAGAGGCAGAGACAGGTGGATTGTTGTGAGTTCAAAGTCAGCCAGTCTGGTTTATAGAGAAGGCTCCAAGACAGCCAGGACTGTTACATACAAAGACCTTGTCTCAAAAATTAAAAAAAAAAAAAAAAAAGACCCCAAACCAAAAATACCTGAGTAGCCAGCCAATATGTGATTTTCCCTAAATCATCCAAAAATTAAAAGTGTCACCAGAAATCATAGCCATATCCATGACTGAAAACCCCATTTTTCTACTATTCTACAGCTTTGCATCTTTAACTCATTGTATATTTATTATATGTTTTCTGGATTCTAGGATACTAGAGATACTGAGAGTAATCAATAAAATCTAAATCCTTGCCCTTCACAGTAATTATATATTCAAATGATAAAAACACTGACATAATTATACATATAACCCCAAATGATGGTATAAGAGGATAAGAGCAGGGAGAGAGGAGGTACACCAGTTGGCAGTGAAAAGGTTGAGAATCTCTAGGAAGCAGTGTGTAAGCATGTAAAGGCAGGAGGAAAGCAAGAAAGGCAAAGAGATTCTGATAGCAAATTGTTAGGCAAAACTGCCTTTGTTCAAGGACAAACAGAAGGCCACTATGGTAAAATGCAGTGAGAAAACAAAGGACAACAGAATATATGAGAAAGAAGACAGATTATAGAGTCTAATACACTATTTTAAGGAAATAAATACATTTTCTGATCTAATAGAAGACACTCAAAAGTTTATAACACATAAAAGTCTTGTTAGCTGCAATGTCAAGAACTGAGACAAGAATGGAAATAAAATCCCCTAGGGAAAAGGAACAGCAAAATCTGAGATAACAGCCATACAACAACATGGTCTCCAGCCACATATGGCTAATAAGAATTTTAAGTGTGCCTTAAAATACACATGAGATGCTGAAAACAGAGAAAAGAAAAAATAAAACATTATTTTTGCATTATATCTTCATACTGTTTAAAAACAATTAAAATTATTACTTCCATCTGATTATAAATATATAGCAACTATAAAATTTTATTAAATTTTAATTTTATAAGTGTCATTTCATGATATTTCTACCAGACAGTTCTGCTACACATGGTAAGTTAAAATGGAGTTTTAAAAAGGTACAATGGTAAAAGGTTTGGACTGGAGGTACATTTTAAAGGTAGGAGCTATATAACTTGTTGGCCAAATAAAATGTCGGTAAGAAAAAAAGTAAAAGCTCTAAGATTCAGAAGAACTGGGTCTGAGGAGCTTGGGAAATGATAGTAGTGCTATTGGGGAGGTGTATGAGTCTAGACTGAAACTTAATTTCTGTTTCAGACTTTCTCAGAATTATCCTACTAGATTTCCCAACAAACATGTCAAGTCTTCATCTCAGAAAAAAAATATAAAAAAATCTTTAAAATATAAACAAACAAATGAATAAATAAAGGAGCATCATTCTTACTCAGTTTGTGTAAATGTCTAGCCTGAGGTGCATAGTGTTCACCTTGGGAAGCTGTAGGTAATAACAGTCTACTGCTCTCTATATAGCATATACTCCACAAAAACTACTACATGATGCCAGAGCATAAATATTAGATTCGTGTGTGACCCAAAATTCTACTAATACTAAACAGTTAAGGAAATGTATATTTGCAATTCAAATGCTTTAACTAAACAGCTGCAAAATTTTGTTTGGTCATCACCAAACAAAAATATGATGGTCAGCAATATTTTAAATTTTTCTATCCTCCAGTTTAAATGCCTAGAATATGGGAATTATATTTTATAAGGTAATTAACATTATCTATGGCACACAGGCATAGCTTATTTCATAT
Source organism: Sigmodon hispidus (assembly GCA_004025045.1). Classification (NCBI taxonomy): domain Eukaryota; kingdom Metazoa; phylum Chordata; class Mammalia; order Rodentia; family Cricetidae; genus Sigmodon; species Sigmodon hispidus. The sequence continues at coordinate 180,366 of PVIH01001263.1, read as the reverse complement.
ATGACTATTAATAAAATTGTGCTTTAAGAAGTAAAAGTTATATAAGGTAGAAAAATAATAAATATACATAAGATTTTTAAAGTTTTATTCTAGTCCTAGTTAAATATTAAAATATATAGTATTTTATCTCAGAATTAACCAAAATTGTGTATCTTACCTGTATGTGGTATTTGGAACATAGACATCCCTGGCAGGAAATTCTAGAATTTCTCTGGTGGGCCTGACTCGGCTGTCAGGGTAAAGCTTCACCTGAAGCAGCTCTGGAGTTAGGCAATAATGGGGATTTTCAGGTGCAGGAGAAATGTCTATCTTCAGCTGAGCTGCAAGAAATACATTATAAAGCCAATGTGAAAATGAATGCTTTGTGATGGCTACACTTGGGGCTGACTTTTCCACCAGGAGACGGCACTAGGGCATGACAGGAATTTTAGGAGGTAGGGCCTAGTGGAAGGAAGTTCCATCACAAAGTGTGCTCTTGAGGAGCATCCTCTGGTCCTCCCATTCACTTCCAGGCACCAGTGCAGTTTCACCCAAGTGTTCCACTCCAGCATGGGCCCCAAAGCAAAGCCCCTCAGCTAAAGGCTGAGAGCTCTGAAGAAGGCCTCAAAAGAAAATGTCCCTCCTTTCAAGTGGACTATTCTTAGGGTAATTTATTCTCATTTGAAGCAATCTGCCACAGCAACAGGATGTTTACTAACACAGACAATATGTTCTTCAGAGAGTTCTTATATTTATAAAATTCTGGGATGAACAGTATAGAAATCAAATTATTAAGAACTTAGATATGGGGCTGGAGAGATGGCTCAGAAGTTAGGAGCCTAACTTAGACTGTTCTTCCAGAGGACCTGAGTTCAATTCCCAGCAACCACATGGTGGCTCACAATCATCTATGATGACATCTGGTGCCCTCTTCTGTATACTGTATACATAATAAATAAATAAATCTTTTTTTAAAAAAAAGAACTTAGATATGAAAATCATTCCATTCTTTCAAGATTCAAATTGTTAAAATGACTTATGCATGCATAAGTACATGAAAAGAGTAGACGCTATCTGAATGACTGGGAAGTGGAGAACACGAAAGCAAGCTGGGCTATGGATATACACCTTTAATCCAGCACTCAACAGAGGCAGGCAGATCTCAGAGGACGCCAGGTCTACAGAGCCAGAGCTACACAGAGAACCCTAAGTAGTCAAAAGACTAAGTAAAAACAGGACAGCAGATGGGCTCTAGTACAGAACTAGCCAAACTTTCAAAAGGAAGTGACCCGATTTTTAACTTGACAGCCTCTTCTTTCCACAGATGTTAGCATCTGGCTTTGCAGACTCCTGGTCAGTTCTATTCTGGACTGTTTTCTCTAACAGCGAGTGACCCATTATGACTATTTACTGTTTCATATGTACTCTAAGCCATAATTATGATTCATCATTCTCATTTTAGAACTCATTTACTAATGATTCTGAATTCTAAAACCAAACTGCTAGCCATACTAAAATGAGATTTTAAAAGTGACATATATTGAACACAGAAAGGTGTGTGGGTCAGATAAATGGGAAAAGGGAATACATGATGGCAAATAACTGTCAGTAATAATTACCATATCACTCAAAACCTGAAAATACCTGTAATCGGTCTCAACCTCCGTAAGACAGAAGATGGCCTTCTCATATCAGCAAGGAACTTGTACAGATCTTCATCACTTAAACGGTCTCCTTCCTGATTTCAATGATATTGAGAAAAGGTATTTAATAAAACAAAAGTAGGAAATGGTAAATAAAATTTTAGTGTCTGCAAATAAGCACTGACTTCTACATAAAGTACTGTCAGAGTTAAAAGTTAACATACTTACTAGAATGAGCATTTCCCTAACCTACCTACTGTTTTAAAACATGAGGTTTATAATGCTACCAACCATTTTAATTTATGTACATACACAGCTATGATCTATTAACCAATAAAGTATTACAGGACATCTAGTATATAGAAAACCAATACAAATTAAAGGTAGGTATAAAAAAGAAAAACAAGAATGTAGACATCAAACAGAACCAAAAGAAGACAAATACAAGAACATGGGACAATTACACATGTCACAAGTTAGGTCATATATTTCTTTTTAACTTTATATTCCAAAACAGCTCAAATGTAGAATCTTTAGACATGTTACATTTTCACAAGAATAAGTAACAAATATAATGATGTTAGGAAAAGCACAACTATCCGGATATAAAGACCAGAGAGAGAACTTCTAACGACCACAACTGATGATGAAAAAGCATAGAGAGAAAGAGAGAGAGAAAAAAATTGTGTTTATTTTCTCCTTCCAACTAAAGTAGTTAGGTTGATTTTAAAATTTTTATTACAAAGTAAATCTTCACTTGCTTTATGTCTGAGAACTGTCTGAACTGCCCTGTTATTGTAAGTGATGTGCACACATTTCAGCCTCTGTTTCTGTGCCAGCTCCCATGTTTTTATGCCCTGAGGGACAGAATTCCTTTTGTACCATTACTTGGGGTCAGTGTCTAAACAGTGACTATTTTGGGTTAGTACCTCTAAGATACTTCTTTTACTCAGTTACAGATTGAAAATGTAGCTTTATAAAATAAAATTCAATCCAGGAAGTGGCACACACCTTTAATTCCAGCACTCAGAAACAAAGGCAGGTAGATCTCTGTGAGTTCAAAGGCCAGCCAGGTCTACAGAGTTCCAAGACAAACAAGGAAACTCGTTTTAAAAAAAAAAAAAAAAAAAAGAAAGAAAGAAAGAAAGAGGCAGGGGCTTATATGATTAATTAATTTAAATCTCCCATATCTCCCATTAGCTGCTAAAACAGTATTCTCTCTTTGCTGAGCATAGCATATGGACCCTCATGCTTTGTTCATTAATACGCTTGGGGTCCCCTCTAGACTTACTTAAGACATTGAATTATATACTACAGCCCCAGTTGTGTTGTTGTTGTTTTTGTTTTTTTGAGACAGGGTTCTCTGTGTAGACCAGGCTGTCCCAGAACTCACTCTGAAGACCAGGCTTCACTCAATCTCAGAGACCCACCTGCCTCTGCCTCCCAGTGCTGGGAATAAACGTCTTGTGTCTTGCCCACCACCGACAGCCTCCCTTCTTTAGTGATGATTACTATCTGTTTCTGTGCCATTTACGAGTGGGACATGATGTCCTTCCCTATGCTTGCCTATGTGCCTCTCTCTTGAAATTTAGCAAATAGCCAAACTAAGACTTCATACAACCCAGCTCATGCTCTCTTGAATGTCTGCCTCTAGTAGAGAATGGAAAAGCTGAGTTTTCCTAAAAATCAGTCTAGATCAGCTGATCCTGCCAACCTCCAAAAGTGGAAACAAGCTGAACTCACTAGAGTGCTCAGCTGACAAACACTCTCCACCTCACTGTTTGTTTAGTACTGTGCACTCCTGAAGTTTAAAAAAAAAAAAAAAAAAAAAAAACTCTGTGAAAACAAAGTATAGATTTACTTTTGTTTTCAAACCTCTCTGTATTCCTAATTTGGGACTGGTAGATTTGAAATCTTACATGATTAACTATTCCACTACAACTACAGAGAGTAATTTCTTATAAAATTGAAAAGTGAAGCTGAGTCTCATTTAAGGAAAATTTATTACTTTAATTCTACTTGGTTAAATAAAACTACGGCCTCTGCTTTTTACTTAATTTGCATTTCTGTGATGTATAATTTTCTAGCTATTTAAAAATCTTACAAAATTAGTACATATTTATAGCTAAATAATTTCAATAAACATCAACTGCAAAGCTTTTCATTGCCCTGTGTTTCAAGCAGTCATTTCTTTTTGACTTTTTCTGAGCATTTTGTGCACTATACAGTTGCTAGTACTAAAAGCAGAACCACCTAGAGGGTGACTATCCAATATAATGGTTATAGATAGGAATGATGAATTCTAATGTCAAAATACTGTGAGGACAGATAGTTTTCACAATAAAGATGTAACCAAAACTTGAAATGTTTAGCCTTCATAACATTATATAATGTACACATGTAATAAAACATTACATATTACCATTAATAAATATGGACAATTTGTTATACTTTATATATGCTAAATAATACTTTAAAGCTTTTTTTTAGGGCTGGAACGATGGTTTGATGGCTTAGAACATTTGCAGGAGGACTCAGGTTAAATTCCCAGCATCCATATGGTGGCTCAAGACCATCTGAAAATCCAGTTTCAGAGGATCTGATATCCTTTTCTGGCCTTCACTGGCACCATACACACTATGAACAGACAGGCCAAGCACTCATACATATAAAACAAAATAAATAAACCTAAAGCAAATTAAGGTTACTTTTAAAATGTAATTTTGTTAAACAGCAAATATTCACAAAGTATTAACTGGATAAGTAGAAATGGGGTGGAGGTCTGTGCCCCCATTGTCACAGCTGACTACAGAGCAAATGCTAGCTGTAAACAAGGGGAGACGTGACACTGCAACCAAACAGGCTGACCATCGTCACGGTGTGAGGTTGTAGCACATTACTCAGTCCTGTGTTTGGCCGACCACCTCATCATCGCATTCTCTATCTGTCCACAATACAAAGCCCCTGTATGAAGGTCTCACTTATTCCCCCACCCACTCTCTCAGAGCTGCTGACTGTTCAACACTTCAGGAGACTTCTCCAATTCAAAGAACATACATTCTGTTCTTGTCCGCTTAAGTACAACACACCACCAGGCCAGGGTTTGCGCCTTTCCACTAAGAAAAACACCTCAGAAGTAGGAATATGAAGATAATTCTTAGAGCTTTCTTTAATCTGCCCAAAATTTATGGTTGGTATACCTCACTAGTCTGACACACTAACAAAAAAGTTTTCTTCTCATTCTTCCATAGTTTGAGGTCATCTGGTCACATAAAACACATTTTCACATTTTTAGTATTTTTTTTAAATCTTGATTTACAATATAAAACCCATTTGACATCAAAACCCAGTGTACATATATACATATACAAATGCATTCACATTTAAAAAAAAAAAAAAAAAAAGGACAAAAACCAGAGTAAAGGAGAGCTCTGTGAAACAATTCTTAAACTCGATATATGAAATGCACTTATTTTTTAGATTTTTCAAATTTTACTCTTTCTTAAGCTATAAGTTACCTATTAAATTGATTTACATAAAATGACATGTGTAAAACACTGATTTGATTTAAAATAAACAGTACAATCTACGAGAATAGAATGTCTGATGAAAAAAAATCTTGGATGCTCAACTTTACCTTTACAAACACTAAATTTTAGCACAGAAATGGGCCCTGGAAGTTCTATCCATGAGCCACAGGTAAGATAAGATAGCTAAGGTTAGAAAATGCTGGGTGGGGAAACACCAGAACATTGTAAGAATTCATAAGATACCAGTATTTAAGAAAAGGCCCACTGGAGGCTAGAGACGGCTCTACAGGGAAGACCACATACTATTCTTGCAGAGGAGCCAGAGTCCTAATACCGAAAGCCACCTGTAACTGTGGCTCCAGGGCAACCTGATGTATCTGGCCTCTGCAAGCACCTGCCCACATACAGATGCACATATGAATAGACAGAACTAAAGATAAGATAATAATGATTAAAATAAATAAGTTCACTACTAGAAATGAATAAGATATAGGTGTGAAAGACAAATTTTGATGTCTTGGAAATTCAATGTAAACATTTAAATAAAGTTAATGATAAACACGTACAGTGTCGATTACTTCATATTTTTACTAGTTTTACTCTTACATTCATTTTTATTCCTCAAGTTGTTAGGAGTTCTTGACATTATGGCATGGTCATACACAGAAGAGTTATCACTCTCCTGAAAGGAAGTGAGACCTTGTCCTAACACCTTCCCAGAGTTCCTACATAAGAGAACATTACCTGCTTAAAAAAGTTTGCCACAGTGAGGGTGGCCGGCCGGAAGCTGGTCAAGCTGCAGGCTTCATCTCCACTGGTCGTCCTCTCCAGAGACCGTCTACCAACAAGACTAGAGTTCCTCCTCTCTGACCAAGAACCTTTTCGTTCTGCCAAGGAGGAGAAAAGAAGATTGCTAGTTTTATAAAATGTAAGATTGTTTTTAATTAGCTTTTCTAACATGAAAATTAACCCATGTTGAAAGCTGTATTTTCTCAGTTTACAGGTACACTAGAAGAATTCACTTTTGGAAAAGGGGGTAAGAAAGAATTCCATCTGAATCTTCTGCCTCATTTCTACAATTTCACCAACACAAAATCTCTAGTGTATAATGATCTTAATGTATGGTCAATGATGTAGTCAATCAGCTAGAGAGATAGGCACCACTATAAAGTACACACTAAAGAGAACTATAATTAATGATCTCTCAGCCTTAGCAGTTGTGCTCAAAACAAATTCAAAAGACATGGTGAAAGTTCAGAGACTTGGCAGGATAACCTTTCTCCCCAACCTCACCTGAGTGGGATGTCTTTCTATATGCAGTGAATATCACGGTAAATAAAGGAACTGTTTCAACCTATGGCAAGGCATCTCAGAAGCAGACAAGAAATCTGAGCATAGATAAAAGGAAAACAGGGTGGAGTCAGGCAGAGACTGATCCAGCTGCCCAAGAAGCAAGCTGTAAAGAAACAGATAAGCCATGGGCCACATGTCAAGACAGATGAATGGAAATGGTTTGAATTAAGATGCAAGAGCTAGTTAACAATATGCCTGAGCCATAGGGCAAGCAGCACATAGCTAATATAAGCTTCTGTGTGCTTCTGTGGAACTACTAGCAATAGTAGAGAGGGTGCCTGAACCAGCCTACCCCAGTAACCAGATTGGTGACTACCCTAACTGTCATCATAGAGCCTTCACCCAGTAACTGCTGAAGCAGATGCAGAGATCCACAGCCAAGCAGCAGGACGGGTTCCTGGAGCCCAGTTGAAGAGAGGGAAGAGGGATTATATGAGTATGGGGGGGGGGTGTCAAGATCATGATGAGAAAATCTACAGAGACAACTGAACCAAGCTAATGGGAACTCACTAACTTTAGGCCGACAGATGCAGAGCTTGCAAGGGATCGGATTTAACCCTCTACATAAGGGAGACAGTTATGTAGCTTTGACTGTTTGAGGACTGCTGGGCAGTGGAATAAGGATTTACTCCTGGTGTATGAGCTGGCTTTATGAAGCCCATTACTTATGACGGAAGGCATTGTTCAACCTTGATGCAAAGAAGAGGGGCTTTGGTCCTGCCTCAATTAAATGTACCAGGCTTTGATAACTCCCCATGGGAAGGGATGAGGGGTGGGCCAGGTAAGGGGAGACTGAGGGGAGCAGGACAGGGAAATCTGTAGTTTGTATGTAAAATGAATAAAACTTCCTATAAAGAAAGAAGAACTGGGCCTGATTCACCATGTCTCCATGACAACACTGGAGAAGTCAAGTGATGAGGGTCACTATGCACTGAAACTCTTATCAGAATGAGAAACTAAACCCAAAAGAAAGAGAAAGTGATAAAAGAACAGTGCTGAAAAGAAAACTAGAAAAATAAAGTCACACACTTTATTAAATCTGAGAAACTTTTAGCTAAACTACAGAAAAAACACAAGGCATTAAAATTACTATACTATATACATGAATCAAAGTGACATTACAAGTAGAAATGGTTATATAAAAATGAAACAAAATTCCTATGTCACTCTCATATGATCACAGATTCTTCAGTTCTCATAGTTTCTCATTCATTTGGGGAAAAAATTCAGCCACAGCTAAGGAATAAATATAGCCACAGCTATAATAAATCACAGGACCCTGCCCAGGCTACAAGAAAACAAGCCTATGTAAGGGGGAAAAAACTACTGCTTTAGAAACAATGTATACAAAGCACTCTTACCTCCAGTACTGATTTCGACTTCTGCAGAGTCTCTTTCTAAACTGCCAGCACTGCTAACAATGTTCATTAAATGAATTGCAGTCCAAGCAAAAGGCATGCGGTATTTCCCAAGTCTCTGGCAAAACTGGTCAGCTTGACTCTTGAGCTTCTCCAATTTTTCCTTATTCTGTAAAACATAACGATCCATGACCACACTTGAAGGAAACCACCTAAGGGATATGACACACGGCACCAAGGGTAGGTTACTTGCTTAATTCTTGGCAGACACCAGAACAAAGGCTGAGCATGTAGCTCAGAAGTGCAGTGTTTGCTAGCCCATCATGTTCAAGGACTCGCAATGTGAGGGGAGAAAATAGTAACTGCCACCTGTCGAAACAAAGGTACTAACAAACACCGAATCTCAACTCCTTCAACTGATGTATGTATTCATGGAATAAAGCACTGCAATTTCTGTGTGTGATTGACGGTCACCTTGACAAAAAGAAAAGGTACTGCAAGTGATCTTTCAGGAAAAGAAGTGTAACTATAGTCAGTCTTTTTAAGACAAGATTTAATACCAGAACAACTGGAAAAGAGATCTAGAAAAGGTTTGTCTTTATGAACTCCAAAGAAAACCTCAGTCTTTCTTAGAAATTTCTCAAAAACTGAGTCTTTTTGAAAGCTTCTTTAAAAAACAAACAAACAAGCAAACAAAAACTGCTCACACAAAGGTACGAGCTCATGAGAGGCTTTTCTGATCTTTGGCTGTGTAGTTAAATTCATGGTAAAGTATTCTGGCTTTTTCCTGGGTAACATTCAACACATCAAATCAGTTCTGCTACATAAACTCACAGGTATACCGGTGCCTTAGTCTATTTTTTTCTGTACATATTTACATTGACTGGTAGGTGTAGGCATGTTTGTATTCTGACAGCTTTCTCTTCCTCCTTTTCTTTTTGGTCAGGGTTTCATGTATCCCAGGCTGTCCTCAAACTTGATATTTATTCAAGGATGGCCTTGGACTTCCATTCTTCCACTTCTCCCCTAGGAGTGTAGGCATATGCTGTATCAGTTTTATAAAGTGCTAGGGACTGAGCCCATAGCACTGTGTATGCTAGCAAATACCTCTACCAAATGAGCTATACCACTCACGAGAGATTTAGGTTCTTTAAGCAAAAACATTTTTGGATGTACAGTAGATAGTAATAAATACTGGTACTATTTTGGGGAGTCTTCTATTTACCCATAGCTGTACTATTTATGTCTTTGCCAACTTGACACAAACCAGGTTCATCTGGGAGGACACTTCTACTCAGAAAATCCTCCATCAGACTGGCTTGCAGGCAACTCTGTGGGGTTTTCCTGACTGACAGGGGAGTGCCCAGCCCACTGCAGGCAGAGCCACCCCAGCCAACTCCAGTAGTCCCAGGAGGTATGCCTGAACCTGCAACAAACCAGATGATTGTTCCACCATCATCTACCTCTAGGTTCCTACCCTGATTTCTCTCAGTGATGGTGTACTGGCCAGTTTTATGACAACTTGAAATAAGCTAGTCACTGGAGAGGATGAAACCTAAAATAAGAGAATGTCTTCATAGATCTGGCTTAATTGGTGATTAGAGGGGAGGAAGGAACAGCCCATTGTGGTTGGTACGATCCCTGTGCTGGCAATCTTGGGTTCTTATAAGGAAGCAGGCTGAGCAATGTTCCTGTCCTGACTACCTTCAGCAATGGTCTACAATATGGAAGTGTATGCCCAGTAAACCCTTTTTTCCCCAAGTTGCTTTGGTCATGATGTTTCATCACAGCACAGTGACCCTGACTAAGACAGATGGACTACGCCCTAAAATGTAAAATCAAGAAACCCTTTTTGGTTATGGTGTTTATCACAAGAATAGAACCTAACTAGGATGCTAGCCCTGAGCCCTAAGGCAGGACACTCATCAGCACACATCTCACTCTAAGGGGAGAAGTGACAGGTTTCAGAGGCAGCCTAAACTCTGAGCCAGCTTTAGAGTGACTTACAAAATGTGGGCATGTGGCTGCTCCCATCTCAAGGGTGTTTATGGATGGCTACTTCCCTCCTTTACAGCAAAACAATATAACAAGTCACAGCCTGACTATTGTATTGCTGGCAGCTGCTGCTGATAGCATAGCTCAACTCTTTTCCTAAACTACCACTTGAGGTGTGTGTGTGCATATGACCCTTGTCCATCTTTCTTTTCTGTCAAAATGACAAAAATCACAAACAGTAATTTCAATAGCAAGAAGTTTCATCAACATCCCTATTTTATGAATAAAAGAACTTTCAAATTACTTAGAAGTTAAATTTAATTAGCTTAGTTCTCATGAAGGAAAATAATTTTAAGCTCTATTTAAATTACTACTACTACAAATAATATTGGGGGAGTTAGGGAGGAGTTCATCGTTGTGTGTGTCTTCAAGTTCATTAGAGAATATCTGGAGTCTAAGGTCAATCAAGGTCACCAGGCTTGCCTTGATTGACCTTAGACTCCAAATGCCTTTACCCACTGAGTTAATCTCTCTGTCCCTCCCATCAAAAATATCATAAAAAGAAGCTGGTGAAGGTAGAAGAGATTTTTAAGACAAGCACAGGACATGACACAAGGTTAACAACAAAGAAAACAAGAAACAGGATGAAAGAAAGAAGACAAACAGAAAGAAATGAATTAACAGTAAAAATTCTTTTAAGGACTTTTTATGTTTTTATCTTTTTCAAATTACAATAGTAGTGATATGGGAAAATGAGGGGCCTGACATGTTACCTTGGTGGCATCAGCTTCTTTGAAAATCATATATGGTTCTGCACACTCTCCAATGTCTCCTTGCTGTAGGACTTTTTCTAGCTGTCAGAGGCAAAAACAGAAAATGTTTAGTTAAGGTTTTAAGATTATATACACTCAGTCAGAAATGAAAAATGGTTCAACATATTAAAAATCAATATACTATAGCACACATTAAAAGAATATCAGTGGAAAGGGGAATGATCATCTCTTATGCAGAAAACAAATTTTAAAAATAATATAGAATCATTCCCTTATAGAAACACTCAAAAAACTATGAATACAAGGAAACTACCTCAATATAAAAAGGTTATACATAAGAAGCCCACAGCTGACATTCTCTAGGGTGACTCAAAACTTTCTCTTTAAAAACAGCAAAAAGACAAGGACATCCAGTTTAGCATTTTTCTATACAAATCTGTGCTGTGGTTAGAGCAAGCAAAAGAAATAACAGACATGTGAAATGGAAAGGAAGAAGAGAAATAATCTCAACTGACAGTGTGGGCTTTGTTAATATTATTATTTTTGATTTTTCAAGACAGGGTTTCCTGTGTATCCCTGGCTCTCCTGGAACTTGATCTGTACACCAGGCTGCCCTCAAACTCAGAGACCCACCTGCCTCCACCTCCCAAGTATGAGGATAAAAGGCATATGCCATTATACCCATCATCGTCGTCATCATCGTCATCATCTTTAGTTTTCACAGTGTGATCTTTTATGTGGAAAACTCTAATGACTTCATGCATGAAGAAAAAAACCCCACCATATATGCCGACCACTGTTGAGTATGCCTGAACTGCCTGCTGTCTCAGCTCTCAAGAGTTCAAGGACCAGAGTTGCAAAGTTGAGGCCCACTTCCCTCAAACTTAGCACATTCTAAGCTAGCCTGGGCTGCAGAGTGAAATTGTTTAAAAAAAAAAAACCCAAAACAAACAAAAAAACTAAAAAACAAATACAACAAACTTTCAGTATATAAAGTGTACACATTAACAACAAGGAATTCTAAAAAAACATAAGAAGAAGAAGAAATGAATAAACTTAACCAAAAATGTTAAAAATCTATACAACGAAAATAGTAAAATGTTGCTGAGAGAAATAAAAGAATAAAAATTTCAAAGATATTTCAAATTCATGAACTGAAAGATTTAATAGAATTAGGAATCCAATATTGCCTATTAAGCATAATAAATGGCAAAAAAATTCCAATGATATTTTTGACAGAAAAATAAAAATCCATCCTAAATTTGAAAGGGAATCTCAAGAGAAATCTGCAGCTTGAAGAAAAGGGAGTGGGTAGAGACTGATCACAGACAGACAAACCCATGGCCCTGAAAGAAGATAAAGGCTGCACTATAAATGTGGAATGCCAGCCACAAGCTTCTGGTTTGAACAGAAGGTTATAGGCTTGCAGACTACGAGCACTTAAAAAGAGGAGCCTGGCTGTGATATAGTACATTGGGTCCCAGTCAAGCACCCTCTGCTCTCTGGAAAGCCACAGTGTAAAAAAGAAAATGTCATTTCATGCATCTATAGCCACAAATGGAGCTTTCTCTACTGTGCTTCCCCAAATGGACTGCAACTCTGAAACTTCAAATAGGTGTGTTTTCCTTTATTTTGCCAAGTGTTTGGGTGGCTGGAATCCTTTTACAACAGTGAATCAAATGAATCCTCTCTCCTTTATGTCTATCAGGCATTTGGATGGCTAGAATCCTTATGAAACAATTAGCCAAAATAAATCTTTTCCCCACATATCTGTCAGGTATTTGGTCACACTGATGTAACAGCAATGAATAAATGAAATATGCTCACAATGGAATAGAACAGGAAGTAGTCAATTAAAAAAAAATGTGTATGATTCTTCCGCCTCCATGTATATATGTGTACTACATATGTGCCTGGTGCTTGTGGAAGTAGAAGGTGTCAAAGCCCTAGCACCATGTGGGTGCTAGGAAGAAAACCCAGATTTTCCACAAGAGCAACAAGTGCTCTTAATCACTAAGCCACCTCTCCAGACTTGCAAAATGTTCTTCGATAAAAGATGCAAGTATGAGGCAATGTTGAAAGGGCACTCTTTCCAACAAATATAGCTATGGAAGCTGCTAATGCAGCTGGATCCTTACTTTATACTTTATCTAAAATTCAAGCCCAAATGAACTTAATGCCTAAATGTAAGACTAAAAACTATAGAATTTTTTTTTTTTTTTTAAAAATTCTTCATGGACTTGGAAGAGTTTCTTCTTAAAAGTGATAGTACAGGAACATAGGAAAAAATAGACAAACTGTATCAAAACTTTTTTAACACTTGATACATTAAAAGATAAAATAAACAATGAAAAAACAGCCTTAAGAATGGGATAAAAAATATGCAAATTGTATGTCTGACTACAAATTAGTATTTCAAATGCATAAAGAACCCTTACAACTCAGAAAAAACAACAGTGATGATGAAAAATCTAATGAACAATACATAAATGTTTTGTTACAGCTTATATAAAATAGCCCAAATAAACTTATGTTATCAACACATGATTCCCAACAGAGGAGTTCTCCTGGTAGCTTATGGAACATATAGAGGTAGAGGTTGGCAGGAAGAAGTAAATTGATGAGGAAAGTCATTGGGGTATTATAGCCCACTTATTCATCCTGAATGCTTGCTGCTTCCAGTTGCACAAAAGTCTGAAAAGATGAGGAGTCTCAGCTGCACACTTGTCATCCTAGCGCCACCTGCTACTGGGCCTTCCCCTCTATTACAGAGGGTATCCTCTCAAACTATTAGCCAAGATAAGTTCTTCCTTCCCTAAGATGCTTGTCATTTGTTATTTAGTAAGACCAGGAAGAAAAGTAACTAATGCAGAAATGGTACCAGAAGTGGGGTTGTCTCTGTGACAAAGCTGATCATATGGTTCACAGAACCTTGGAGCAGGTCTGAAGAAGCAATGTGGAAGAATCTGGTCTGATCTTTCCTTGGTCTGCCTAGATTCCTTCATTCTGAAAACAGAATATTTACCATGTGTCACTATACTATGGGAATATGTCACTTCTTTTTATTGTTTGTGTAGATGCTACAGAGGCTGAGAGTTAAGACACTGACTTCAGTCAAAGAGACTTCTAAATTAAAGACTTCTTATTAAAGACTATGGAGCTTTTAAAAATGGACTGAATGTGTTTTACATGTGTCCACAGGACCAGGAGAGCAATGTTACAGTTTAAATAATGAAATGTTATACAGCTTTCCTTGTAACACCATTATTCACAACTGCCAAAAAATAAAAATAATCTAAATATCCATTAACTTGAATAAACAGATAAGTACGGTAGTACGTGTGCGTGCGTACTCACCCTCACTCTCTTCTTCTCTCTCTCTCTGTCTCTCTGTCTCTCTCTCTCTCTGTCTCTCTCTCTCTCTCTCTCTCTCTCACACACACACACACACACACACACACAGAGTGAAGTATTATTCAACTAAATCATTTTAGGTCTAACATATGTCTATACCTGCCTAAACCTTGAAAACATGTTAAATTAGCCAATCCTCAAAAGACAAACATTGTATGATTCCACTTCCATAAGGTATCTCAAGATGTCTACCTCACAAAACGGAAAGTATGAAGGCTTGCAGAGGGTGGGGCAAAGTTTCATAAGCAGTTGTTAGTAAGGTTAGTTTTCTAAACTGAAAAAATTCTAAAGATTAATCACAAAACAATATGAATATACTTAATACTAATCTGTTTACTAAGAAAATGATTAAGATTATAAATTATAATTTTACCACAATTAAATATACTTTTAGACTCTATCCTTCCCATAGGTCACAGTAAAACAAAGCAAACTAAGACAGGATGTGCAGATGATCACGGAAGTCAGAAGGCATCAGATTCCCTGGAGCTGGAGTTACAGACAATGTTAAGCCACCTGACAGGGGTGCTGAGATCTGAAGTTAGGCCCCCTGCAAGAGCATCAGGTGACCATAACCACTTAACCATCTCTCTAACCTCTTCCTCTCACAATAACAGTCTTAAGTAGCTAAATAGATGATGTCTTTTCAATTTCCCTATTTCTTCTAAAATATCTCAATTTCCTAATATATATATATACACACACATACATATGTATGTATTTATGTGTGAACACACATCTACATTTACTTATATTTTGAGTAGAATTATATATAGATTTATATTTCACTAAATAATTTTCCAAATTGGGGTTTAGTATCATATCAATTTATCATGATTCAGCTATTTCTTTTTTACTGAAAATTTACATTCAATGCTTTTTATTCCTAATCCTTAAAGCCATTTAATGCTATTCTAACAACTAAATCATGTCATTTCCAAGCAGTCTATGTTCTAATCATCTTTGCCTTACTAGCTCTTTTCTTGAGATAATCTAGTTTATAAAAACTTGCCATTTTTCCCATTTAAAATAACTATATTTCTCATCATGTTCATCTCTTTTTAAAATAATGATAATTATTATAGTATTATTATTGTTACTTGAAGGCACAGTCTTGCTATGAAGTCCTTGCTGTCCTGGAACTTGCTTTGTGGACTAGACTGGCCTTAAACTCACAGATGCACCTGCCTCTGCAGTGCTGAGAGAAAGGTGTAATTAAAAGTGTGCACAACCACACCCAGCAGAACTCATCTCATTTAAGGATTTTCTAAAGTGAATTTCTCCAGGACTGTTCTCTGAAACTAAGTCTAATTTTAACCTGACTTCATAGGAATACACCCAACAAATTGGAACATTATTCCTGTGGGTAATAAGAACTCATTTTTATGAAAATCCACCTTACAATCTTATTTTAAAAATTCATTACCTCTTTATAGTAATGTCTTATAAATAAATTGACTAAGGAATTTATTTTAGGCTGCTCTCGAGTCAAAGTCAATTTAGCCAAAGTCAAGGAATCCAAATCCTTCTGTTTACTTGTTTTTTAACACTTATTTATTTTGTGTATGAAGGAGACAGCACCAACATGCATGCTGGAGTCAATTCTGTTCGTCCACCATACGCACTACAGGAACAAACTCAAGGATTTGAGCTGGGCTTAGAAGTGAGCACCTTTAAACCTGCAGAGCCATCTGCTGGTCCCAATTAGTCATTAAATTACAAGATAGCAGCAGCATAGTAATATTTGAATTTACATCGATAGTGGGATTATGTGTTCCAATCTAAATAAATGTCCCACCTATGGGTTTAATAAAAATGCTAATTGGCTGAAGGCAGACAGGAAATGTGGGTGGGGCTACAAGACTAAGAAAATTCTGAGTACAGGAAGAACAAATAGATGCCACAGAGTCACCAGAGCTGCCAGGATACACAGAGGAAATGATGCTGAGAAAAGGTACCTGGCTGAACAGGATAAGAACAACGGATTAGTTTAACTAATTTAACTAAAAATCTAGCAAGTTATATGCCTGGGCCCTAGGTCAATCAGTGTAAAAATAATACAAGCATCTGTGTGATCCTGTGTCTCTATGGGACTGCGAAACTGCAAGTCTGTAAGGCCAAACCTCAAGGCTAGGCCCAGAAAGCCTGGGCCAGAAACCTAATACAACATACACCTCCTTCCTCCATGCTGGGGACTAAACCTAGTACCAGTCATGTGCACAAGAGACAAGTGTTCTACCACTAAACTACACTCCAGTCTTTACTTTACTTTTTATTTTGAGACAAGTTCTTCTTAAGTTGCCCAGGCTGGCCTCAAATTCACTCTATAACCTAATCTAGCATTAAAGTCTCAATCCTCCTAGCTCAGCCTACCAGGCAGCTGGAATCATAAAACTTATCACCAGCCCTTGGTAGTCTCTAGGATTTCTAATTACTTTTATGAGGAAGGCATAGGCATGCTTAGAGCATGTTTTGTTTTGCTGTTTTGGAGACCAGATCTTGCTAGGGTCCAGCTGCCCTCAAGTTTCCAACCCTCCTGCCTCTATCTTTTAAGTGCTAGTTACAGGCCCATGCATCTACGGCAAGAGTGAAAATGTCAATGATCGATGACCTCGGTGGCTTACCTTTCATGTTTATATGACTTAGAAACTGAGTTAAATAACTGACTATACCAACTATGAGTGCTAATTTAAGCAGACCTGCATGTTCAGTTATTTGGTCAAACAGTCCTTTAAATCAGTGTTCTCAATTTTCCTGATGCTTCAACCCTTTAATACTGTTCCTCATGTTGTGAGGACTCCTAACCATAAAATTATTTTATTGCTACTTCCTAATTGTAATTCTGTTAGTTATGAATGGTAATATAAATATCTGATATACAGAATACATGATATGTGCCCCTTATAAAAGGATCATTCAACCCTAAAGGGGTCATGACCCACAGGTTGAGAAGCACTGCTCTAAATGTTGCTGTGAAAGTATTTTTTTGTTTTTTTTTAAAGAGATGATTAACAATAGAATAGAAGATCTTGAATGGAGGTGATTAACCTCTACTGTGTAGGTGGACCTCATCCAATCAACTGAGAGGTTTACAAAGAAACACTTGCGTTTTCCTGAAGAAAACCATAACAGAATCCTAGCCTGAGTCTTCAGTCAGTTATCCAGTCCAGAGTGAGAACTCTGGACTCAGGCTAGTAGAACCTGTATTTGGTAGCTTGCCTTACAAATCAGAAAGTTGTTAGCTCCAAGATCATGTGAGGCAATCCCTTAAGATAAATCCACTGCCATTCGACTGCAGAGCTGTGATTAATACCACTTTCAATTCAGGAAAAGTTAGGTCATAACTATAGCAAAGAATCAAATACAAAACCAAGTAGAGATAGGCATTGCCCTAAGTCTGCAATATTGACAAAGACAGGGGCAGATACCAAACAATAAACATGTCTGCTGAAGATATTCTCACCTTTATCACAAGAAAGACGTCTTGGGAAGGATACGTTATGGAAAAAATGGCTGATCTTGCCAGAGTGGTAATGGCAGCAGGCGGGACATGTGGCCGTAACAGTCCCTTCATCTGTTCTGAATTAAGGTCAAAGTAAAAGTTCTCTGAAATCTGAAAAACACATTCAGACATTACATTTTTACATCAATAAAAAAAAACTAAAATATACTAAAAGCACATATGTAAAATCTTAAAATATTATAGATGACAAAATATTATATTTTTAAAACACTCCATTCTAATTCATAGTTGGGTATATATTTCACTGAGACTAATCTACATATCTACACCAAAGTCAACAAACTCTTTAAACTACTTTGGAATATAACATAAAAATATTCTCTAAATAGTTGTGCCTCAAGTTCCTTAGTTAAAAATGCAGCTAAGCCAATTACCACTGAGATTTGACTATAAACTGAATTGTAAAACTTTCTCTATTATTAATCTCAGCAATTTTCATTTCACAAATCTAAGCTGTTAAAACAAGTATTCCTGGAATCTACCACAAGTTATATGTTGATGATAAAGGCACCTTCACGTTTCCACTTCAGCATAACTTACTATGCTAAAGTAAGAAACACTGGACCAGAGATGTGGCAGAGTGCTAGACTCCAGGCGTAAACCTCAGGGCCCTGGTCTCCATCCCCACACCCCAGAAAGAACTAGGAGGAAGGGAGAGATGAAGGAGAGGGAAAAGAAAGGAAACCTCAAGAAAAACTGTTTAATGCCCCCTGAAAACTCTGAAGCATAATAAAAACAGCACACAGTAAAGCTAGACATACATAAAACAAATGGACTCTAACTGCATCAATAAACTCTGGTGATCGTCTGGTTATTTTCTTACATACTGCTTTTAGGTAGTTCTCTTTCCTGCATTAGCTTGTCTTGTCTTCTTTTTTTTCTTGATAAAAGAGTTCTTTGTATACAGTCCTGGCTGTCCTCAACCAGGCTGTTCTCAAACTCAGAGATTCTCTGCCTCTGCCTTCCAAGTGCTGGAATTAAAGGCATGCGCCACACTCCCTGCTTGTTTGTCTATTTCTTAAAAGTAGCTTCTGCTATTTGCTTTGGGGACTTTTTCAATAAATCAAAAACCATGTTTCAACTGAAGTATTTTCTAGAAGAAGAAAATATTTAGCTAGTATTGAAAAGGTAAATTTCTATTTTCTCGTTCAGTTAATAACATATGAGGAATCACTCCTTGTTTATCTCATAAACAAAAGTAAGCAGGTTTCTAAAACTTGTGATTATGACAATGGCTGTAAGCAATCCCAGAAACTTACCTTTTTCTTTTCCTTGACATCATATAAAGCCAAACTTGCAAAAATGGGCTCAATTTCAATCTCAAACCTTTATGGAGAAAAAAGATTAACTTCAAAATACATATGAAAGATAAATCTGGGGCTACAGAAATGGCTCACTGGTTAGAGCTGTTGTTCTTGCAAAGAACCCAACTGCCCAGCAACTCTAGCTCCAGGCAAGCTGGCTCCCTCTTCAGGACTCCAGAGACATCTGTACTCACATGTACATATCCACACATGGACAGACAGATTGGAACAGAAAGACACACACACACACCAGAGATCCAGAGACATCTGTACTCACATGTACATATACACACATGGATGGACAAACTGGACCAAAAGGACAAAAGTACACATACACAGTGGCACACATACACACACACAGTGGAGCAGACACACACAGCAAAGATCCAGAAAGGGGGACTGGAGAGGTGGCTCAGAGGTTAAGAGCACTGGCCTTCCAGAGGTCCTGAGTTCAATTCCCAGTAACCACATGGTGACTCACATCTGTAATGAAACACAGGCAGAACATTGTGTACATAAATTTTTTTTTTAATCCAGAAATATCTCTCTGGAAAGAAATTCTGATTTCAGATTTTATTATTTCAACACCTTCCTCCTTCACACCTGTGCCTATCTCTGATTCATTCCTTCTCCTAAGACACGCATTCCCCATATATCTTTCATAGTTTCAAAACCAATGCATTCTCTCTATAACTCTTATTTTTTCCACGATAATTAACCTAAATTCCCTAAAAGTCTCAAAGAATTTTCTATCCATTTTGTGATACTAATTAATTTAAAACCTACAATTAGGTTACTTATTTAGGTCTGTTCACTTTGAAATAAAGTTTCAAAGTATTTTCTTTTCCAGGCAAGAAATCAAATAATCCACACCCAAAATTTTTTTAAATACATTTAAGACATTTAGAGAAAATCAGGAGCATTTGGAAACTTCTACATCTCAAGAGTTGAGATGAAGTTGGCTAATCATCTATCCAGACTTCTGTTCTTGTGTAAAATGTACATGTGAAATATTTTTCTTTAAACAAAGAAACCCAAAGCAGGAAAGACTGGAAAAGAATGCTAAGTAGTGTTAGAGTGGCAATAACTGCATCACATCATGTATCTAATTGTAAGACAAGGTCAGGGTTCTTCTAAGAGAAGAGAAAATATTCTCACATTAAAGTTTAATAAAAAGATTTGCATAAAATGTGAAAACAACAGTATAAACACTTAGACAAGCAGCAATGGAAATCATCAATGCAAGACTGAGGAAGTAGTTAGCGGGAGACAAAATAGGGCCTGACAGAGAAGTTGTGGCCTCCGAGGGCTCCTCGGGAAGGAATAAGGGAAATAAATACTACACAGGACTCCACTCCTCCTCCCTCTAACTTCCAACTAATGTTTCTCTTAGCACAACAAATAGATGCTGAGCACAAAGGGATCTGGGAGATTCTTTTAGCACCTGACAGCCACTAGAAAACCTACTCTGCATCCTCTTATACAGGAGATTCAGCTTTCAAGTGGTACTAGAATACATTTTTCTGTATTTTTCATGTACTTATTAATCATATGAATATCCTCTAGTGCAGTGGTTCTGTTGCTACAATCCTTTAATACAGTTCATCTTATGGTGACTCCCAACTATAAAATTATTTTGTTATGGGGGCTGGAGAGATGGCTGAGTGGTTAAGAGCACTAACTGTTCTTTCAGAGGTCCTGAGTTCAATTCCCAGCAACCACATGGTGGCTCACAACCATCTATGAGGACATCTGGTACCCTCTTCTGTATAATGTATAATAAATAAATAAATCTCTAAAAAAATATTTTGTTACTACTTCATAACTGTAATTTTGCTATTCCTATGAATCATAATGTAAATATCTGTGTTTTCCAATGATCTTAGGCGACCCTTATGAAAAGATCATTCGAACCCCCAAAAGGAGGCAACCCACAGGTTGAGAACCACTGCTTTATCAATTATTCTACTTATTATTTGGCTTTTTTCCTCATAAACAAGTAGTTCTGTGTGTATTCTGAATATTAATATATCAAGTGTGTATGTTCTTCATACTTTCTCCCCCTCCTATGAATTGTCTTAACACTTGTGTTGTTGGAGTTGGATGGAAAAACAGTTGTCCATTTCAATGAGCCAAAATGTATGGATGCAGAGCAAGGATATAGCTCAGTGGTACAGAATGTGCCTCGTACCCATGAGGCCTAGGTTCAATCTCCAGTACCAGAATGAAAGGCCCGAGAAGGGGGACAAAGAAGCCGAATAGAAGGCAAGGAAAAGCAAACAGTAGAAAAGACAGGAAGCACAGTGAGAGTGAAAGAAAATGCTTTTCTTAGGGGTAGTGCTTGCTCCATTGCGATAGAGTTTCTATACATAAAGGCACATACATTGTCTTCTAGAAACTTTACTGTAAGTCTACTAATGACCATAAATTAACTTCCTGCCTTCCTGCATGTGAGGATGTCATCAAGCTTCTCTCTCTCTCTCTCTCTCTCTCTCTCTCTCTCTCTCTCTCTCACACACACACACACACACACACACACACACACACACACACAGAGAGAGAGAGAGAGAGAGAGAGAGAGAGAGAGAGGGAGAGGGAGAGAGAGAGAGAGAGAGAGAGAGGCACAGACAGAAACACGGGATGATGGAAGTGCTCTAAGATCCATTGATAAATGTTACATGGACGTGTAACTATAATAGAACATCCTGAAATGTACAATAGGTGAGTTCACTAGTGAACTAAATTGTACACTGGGCATACACTGGATGAGCTATATAGCATGGAAGTTGTATCAAATAAAGCTTCTTCTTTAAGTATAAGTACCCTATGTGTTCATCAATTGACAAACATTTTAGGAAGTAGTATAGCTATTCAGGGGAATGCCACTTGGTTATATATAGTAAGAAAATTTGATATATGCTACAATATTGATGAAAACATGTTGTGTGAAGAAAGCCACACCAAAAACTCCCCACATAGTTTATAATTCTATTTAGAAGACATAACCAGACAGAAACAGAAAACAAGTCAGTGTTGGCAGGTAGAAAGAAAAATGAATAGTAGGTGACTGTCCCTGATATTTGTTAGAGGCAGAAAAAAAATGCCCTAAAATTCTTATGTGAAATCTTTAATCTGAAAAAAAATATGTTGAAAATGGAGGCTGGGGCTGGAGAGATGGCTCAGTGGTTAAAAGCATTGATTGTTCTTCCAGAGGACCTGAGTTCGATTCCCAGCATCCACATGGTAGCTAACAACTGTTTGTAATTCCAGGGTCTGACACCCTTGCACAGTTATACATGCAAGAAAAATACTAGTTCACATAAAATAAAAAAATTAAATAAAATATTTTTTAAAAAAAGAAAGAAAATGGAGGCTGTACAGAGGGGAAATTAGGGTTAAATAAAGTCCTAAGAATTGGAACCCTAATCCAATAAAACCAGAATCTCTACAAAAGAAAGAAGGCGGCTGAGGAGTGCCTTCAGCACAAACAGGAAAACCTAAGTTTGGATCCAACAAACGCAGGCAGGCATGAAAGAATATGTCTATAGTCTAAGTGCTGTGGAGACAGAACAGGGGATCTCTGGAGCCAGTTAGCCCTGATGAAGCAGAAAGCTCTAGGTTGAGTGAGAAGCTCAGTTACACAAAACAAACGGGATGAGTGATGGCTCAGTGATTAAGGGTTCAGGTTGCTCTTGCAGGGGACTCGGGTTTGATTGTCAGCAATTACATGGCAGCTCACAACCACAGTGATTCCAGGTCCAGAGGATCCAATGCCATCTTCTGGCTTCCACGAGCACTACATGTACATGGTACACAGACATACAGGCAGGCAAAACTCCTATATACGTAAAACTAAATAAATCCTAAGTTTTAAGTAGACAGTACAGGAAGGTACCCACATCAGCCTGACTTCCACGCATATGCACACAGAGAACCACACAGAACACATCACAGACCTCTCGCGCACACAGTGAGGAGACATGAAAGGGTACAGGAAGAAAACAGTTATTTACAAACCACAAGGAAACTTGTCAGAAACCAACCCACTGGCATCTTATTTTGAACTTCTAGCTTCTAGAACTAAGAAACAATTTTCTACTAAGCCATCCAGTCCATGGGACAGTCTAAGTAGATAATACAAGTATGGGTGACAAACATGTCCAGAACTAGATAGCAATAATACTTGGATAACACTAAGAATTTATGCTTCTGATTTGTGCACTTTTAAAAGAATAAAATTTGGAGCTAGGGGTGTAGTTCTGTTGGTAGAGTGCCTGCCTAAACCAGGTGAGAAACGCACTCCAACAATCCCAGAACTTAAGAGGAAGAAGAAAAGAAAATTCAAGGTCATCCTTGAATTCTAGACTGGGAAAGATGAGACACTGTGTCAATGAACAAATAAATTTGTGGTGTGAAACCTATATCAAAATGGCTGCTATAAAGGACTTTAAGTATAATATAGTGTAGATGTCCAAATATGTAGAAAAGTCTATTAAATATATCATATTCATTTCTATACTAATTTAACTAAAGTACATGCCCAGGAGTAGTTGAGCAACATAAAATGTGCATGTGCTTTCTGTTTTGGTTTGGCATTTTTTTGTTTTACTGGGTATTATGCTTATTTATATTATGATTTTCACTTTTGCTTTTGTTTTACTGAAAGACAGAAGCCAACAAAGTAAGAGAGAGAGTATGAAACTGGGTGGGAAGGGAGGTGAGGGCCATCTGGGAGGAACTGGGGGAGGGAAAGAGTATGATCAAAGATATTACATGAGGAAGTTATGTTTAAATAAAAAAATGTTAAAAAATAAATGTTGGAAAAAATATCATAGTTTCATTACAGAATACTTTAATGTAAAAGACTGAGATCTTCGACCTGTAAGTTTCTATGGATGTGTGAAGGGGAACTATTTCCCTAAACTAACATGATGACTCTCAGAGTCTCTGGCAGGAAGCACACGTGTGCTGATACTCTACTCTGTTTGTGTCCTCATTACACAAACACTTTCCGTAGAAGGACTTTGGGAAAGAAACTTTAAAATATACACTGAAAATTCATAAAACTTAAAAATATAAATGGATGACTTTTTGAGAGAGAAAAACAGAGCGTCTTGGTATCCAACCAAGCGGCCTCAAATCCACACCCGTTGTCCACAGCCTACTAAATGCTGCAATTTCAAGTATACAACATCATCCTTGGCTGCCATTTCAGTTCTATAAGACAAATAATATAATAGAGTGGTCTCTTATTTATTTCCTTTTTCTTCTCTGAATAAATATACATAATGGACAGGTCATGTGAAAAACAGCAACTATACTTAAACATTTTTCTTAAAAATCAAAATACATAAGATCTTAAAAAATAATAATTTCAAAAAAAACCACTTCTCATAAGTACACATACACAAGCATAAAGTCTAAAGTTTTGTTAGACCAGTAATTAAAATATTAGCCCAGGTAATAGAAATTATACAGTAAAAGAAATACTTACTTGAGTGATAGACATTTTACAAGAAGTCTTTGTCCAAAATGCTCTCTGGGTACATCAGGAACACTAAGCCGTTCTATTGGTTCTTCCTACAGAGTGAAATGTAATGTCAAAATGAATACTCACCAAATTTTAATGTTTTGCCACTTGTTTTTAAGACTTTAAGCATTCTAATACTTTTAGTCTTCACAATTAAAGACAGGAAAGAACACCATATTTGTCTATAAACAGAAGTCATTACATCTAATGTACTCAATCACAGAAGTTCTTCATTGAAAATAAATCCACTAGTATCCAAATCATATCTAAGACACAAATCCCATGGCTCTGTTCCCAACATGACTGTAACACTAAATACAAATCATATTCCTAAAAGGGGTATCTTAATAATCACTTGCTGCTTCTCTGTGACACTAGAGACTGAACCTATAGCCTTGCACATGGTAGGCAAGTGCTCTGCCACTGAGCTACATCTATGGCCCATTTTTACTTTGATTTGTAATAGGTTCTCACCAAAATACCCAAGTTGGCCTTGAACTAACTATTTATGCAGCCCAAATAATCCTAAAACTTGTGATCTTCCTGTCTCAGCCTTCCAAGTAGTTGGAATAACAGGAATGCATTATGCCTGACCTCCTTTGAGTCTTTATTTGCAAAGGTAGTACCTCATCTGGTGATGGATGCAAAGCAAACAGTTCCTTGTGACGGTTTGCTTTCCTTTGGTCATCATTCTGATGGTCTATTTCTTCATTTGGAGTTCGATCAAGTAAATTAGGAAGCAAGGCATCAGGAAGTGAATTTTTTAAATCAAATATACTGCAAGCCCAGCTACCCCTTGGAGTATCATCTATTGACATCGAACGTCTTTTGAGGTCATCCTGTTATGGAAAATATTAAATTATAAATATTAATATAAGTAAAAATCTTAAAAAAAAATTAAGTCAAAATCTTAAGAATAAAAATATTACTTGCTCATCCTGGTAGCTGCTGCCATCTGGAGCTTCATCAGATTCAAAGACCTGTCTGGGCAGTCCCTTCTGTCTTTCTTTCTGTTTGTCCAATGTGTTAGGGTTAAACCCTGTTCCCAGCTTGTGGTATCTATTCAAAATTAAATCAATTTATGAAAATCTCTCTGTATCCTTATATAATAAATATTTACATAAAATCATTATTCTTCATACAAACACAACTGGGATCTATCCTAACAGCTCTGAGTGTGCTAAACCCAAGATTTAAGAAACTGTCCACTGCCCACTCCACCCCACCCCATCCTCTGCAGGAGGATCACTGTGGGTTGGAGGCCAACCTGGTATACTGAACAAGTTCCAGGACAGCCAATGCACATTCTCTGTGTACAAAGAAACCTCATCTCAAGGGAAAAAAAAAAAAAAAAAAAAACACTTGTCCATCCAAAGTTTCTTTAATCTAAATAAAGAGCAGACTATCCATTTCTAAAAGTAAACCCTATTTTTCTCCCTCTCATGTCAATGATGTATATAATTTAACTTTTACTTTCTATTCATAAATTCAGTCAGCTAAAAGCAAACAAAAGAAAAAAAGCAGAAAATCAAGGTTAAAAAAAACTAGTAGAAAATACATATATTAATAATATAAAATTTCAATAATATAAATAGACATATAAGCACCAAATTTTAAAGCTTTTGCAGTACTTCATTATTATATAAAAGCTTTCGATCTAAATCCATAATGTAAAATGAAAAATAACAAAATCTACATATCATTATATACATATATTAGTTTATACACACATACGGAGGGGTTCAGGACTTCTAAATTAATATAATATACCTTGTTTTGTAACAACATATATAAAAACCTAATAACCAAGAACTAATCACAAAGTAGAATACTGCAGAGTTTTCCTATGTCCACAATCTTTATGAAATCTAATATGATACATTAAAATTAAGTGGTATTTTTCAGATTTATTTATTTTCACTTTATATGTATTGGTGTGGGCCTGCATGTATGTAACTATATGCATGTCCTGTACCTGTGAATGCTGAAGAGGCTATGAGATCCCCGGAAACTGGATTCCCAGTGGTTGCTGGGGTGTGTGTGCCTGGAATCAGACCTGTGTCCTCTATAACAGCAGTGTTCTCAGCTGCTGAGCCATCTTTCCAATTCCCCTACTCAGTAGATTAAAATACTGTAATAAACAAACAACTTACTTTCTGATCACAATTGCCCAATCTTCTGTGTAACTTCTTATACAATCTCTAACATGTGGATCCATTTCACTGTTTTTAAAGAAACAAAATGTTTATAATTTAGACAGAAAAGAATAATTATTTTTTAAGTAGAACATACACAGATTTATTAGAAAGATGCCCAAAAGGAGTTCCAAAGGAAGAATACAGAAATGAATCTTATACAGTTTTTGCTAAAGTTCTTTTACTAAGAAACAAACCTACCATCAAAGTATGATCTAAATAAAATAATAATAATAATAATAAAAATAGGTTTCCTATGGTTACACTAAAACTAAAACAAGGTGGATGTCTTCTTACCTTTCTTCAGGCACAGCTGAAACGAGGGTCCTGCAGTCCCTAGGACTATACACAACTTCAATATCATCTGGAGGGAATTCAACCAAATCTCTCAGAGGCCCAGAATCCACAGCTAAAGGGTGAGTGATGAGGTAATCTTCCAAATCCACAGGATCGACCGCTTCAGTAAGGGGCACCTTAGGAGAGAGAAGTGTGTGCAAAGGAAGAGGTGAACGAATAATTTGATGATTTTAAACAAAGGGGAAAATGAACACGTTTTTAACCTAGTTCTTAGGAAAATATCAGTAGATAAGCAGATCCACTACAAATCACAACACACAGCCTTTTAAGCTCCCTTATACTTTCTTTACACTCTTAATCCTTACATATAGACTTTTCTCATAATTCTCACATTAAAAACAAAAATAGTAATCATTAATCTTGTTATATTTTATGGATTTCAGTGTACTAACTGAAATGATTATTACTATCTTTGAAATTTGTACTGCAAAGGTTCTAAAAGCTGCCATTATTTTATTTGTTGTTATTGGTGATTATTCTAGCAAAATACATATGACCAGATTGTGGTAAGTTAAACAATGATGCTCCTAAAACTTTCCACACCCTAATACATAGCCCCTGTGCATGTTAATAAACATAGAAATAAAGTAAAAGTCTTTACACATGTGTTTGAAAAAAACTAAGACAAACACACTGTACTGAATTATGGGTATGCTGCACATGCAGGCATTCATATTCACTGAAGGAGACAAAAGATGATCTGGGCTGAAGAAGCCACTATGAGATGAAAAAACATTTGAAGATTCTAGCTTTAAAGATTAAGTGATGCAGCTTCAGGTAAAGAAATGTCA
This sequence comes from Sigmodon hispidus, assembly GCA_004025045.1. NCBI lineage: Eukaryota > Metazoa > Chordata > Mammalia > Rodentia > Cricetidae > Sigmodon > Sigmodon hispidus. The sequence goes on along the minus strand of PVIH01001263.1, from coordinate 152,621 downwards.
GAAGCCATCAGAGCCAGGACTGATTTCCCCCTAGAAGTACTTACTACAGGGAATATGACACTGCCAGACCCTTATTTTGATTAACTTCTGCTGACTTCAGAGACCACTGAAGTCGCCATCAATGATGGAGTAAACTTCTATTGATTTGAGATACCAGTTTACAGCCATTTGTATATTTTAATAATAACCAGAGAAAACTTAATACTTAGACACTACTTAAATTGTTTATTATTAATATTCATTAAATTTTACCCTAACTGAAAATACTTTTAAAAGATTTTTAAAGAGAGAGAGAGAGAGCGAGAGAGAGTGAGTGAGTGTGTGTATAAATGCAGGTGCCCATGGGTGCTAGAAGAGGGAATTAGCTCTCTTAGAGCTAAGAAGGGCTCTGAACCATATAACATGAGACCTAGGACAGAACTCAGCTTCTCTGAAAGAGCAGTATACCTTCTTAACTGCTGACCTATCTCTTCAACCTGAAAGTATATTTCTAAATAAGATATTGTACTTCTTAAATTTAAGGATAAAAAAAGCATTCAGGCAAAATTGTGAAAGATGTATAATAAATAAGCAGTTATAGATTAGTAAAAATAAAAACATGCTATTTTTAAGATGTTCAACTAGGGGCCTGGAGAGATAGCTCAAAGGTTAGGAGCACTAGCTGTTCTTGCAGAGGGCCCAGATTGAATTCCCAGCAGCCAAGTACAGTGGCACACAGCCATCTGTAACTCCAATCCAGGGTGATCTGACTCCCTCTTCTGGTCCCAGAGGATACTGCAAGCAAGTGGTGCTCACCTTTAATCCCAGTACTCGGAGAGGCAGAAGCAGGCAGATCTCTGTGAGTTCAAGGCAAGCCTAGTCTACATAGCAAATGGGGGGAGGTATGAATGATATGGAGGGACAGTTTCTTAAATCTTTGGTTTAGCATATTCAGAACTGCTAGGATAGATCCCAGTTGTGTTTGAATGATAAAATAATAATCTTATATAAATATTTACTGCATAAGGATACAGAGAGATTTTAAGAAATTAATTTTATTTTGAGTAGATATTCAAATTCAGTATTCAAAATTGATAGAATTCAATTGATAAAAGAAACTAACTGGATTCTCCCTCATGTTGTATGGGAACACCAATTTCTGGAGGCCCTACATTTTATACTGAAGCAAACAAATCAGAAAAGGCAGGTTACAAATCAGAAAATTTAAGTAAAGTGGCTCAAAGTCCTTATAATTCTGTTTGAAAGTCAGAATTATATGATATCATGATGGTATTAGTGGATTTTACAGAATCTCTTAATATAGCCACTGACCCTCAGTATGCAGAGTTGTTTTATACACTGAAACTGCTGACTTTATTCCTGATCAGTCAGAACTAACTTCATTATTTATTCTTTTATAAGGAATAATCAGGAATAGAAATCATCCATTCTATATAACACACATCCAATCCCATATGGGTCTGCCAGGCCCTAAAGGTCAGGGTAATGATGAAACTGATAAATTATTAATAGGAAATAGAGGCCTCAGAGTTTCATTAAAAAAAAAATACATCATGTCAATAGCAAAGATTTAAAAGATTACCCCACTACTTGGCAACAAGCCAAAGAAACTAACCTGTTCCTTCTATAACCAGACTTCATTATCAACAGGAAGTAATCTTAAAGATATTCATAGAAATAAAGTTTGGCATCTGGGTGTGTTTCATTTTACAGAATTTGAAAAATTAAAATATGTACATCATAGAATAGATACGTTTTCAAGATTTCAATGAGCAACTGCTTTGAATTTGGAAAAAGGCTGGTTCTGTAATCACACATTTGCTAGAAGTGATGGCCATCATGGGAATACCTGTACAAATTAAGACTGACAATACTCCAGCATATGTCTCTAGTAAAATGAAACAATTTTTTGCTTTTTATAATATAAAGCATATTACGGGTATACCACAGAATCCTACAGGGCAAGCAGTAACAGAAAGATCAAATTGAACTCTCAAGGCTATGCTAAATAAACAGAAAGGAATAACAAAAACCCTTAGAAATAGACTACAAATGCTGTATTAACTTTGAATTTTCTCAATGCTAATGAGAAAGGAACAACAGCTGCTGAAAGGCACTGGACTATAGAGAAAAGGGATGAGCTAAATCAGCCTGTCTACTTCAAAGATGTGTTAACCTCAGAATAGAAACCAAGACATGTGCTATGTTGGGGAAAGAGGTTTGCTTTTGTTTCTGCAGGTAAAGAAAAGCTATGGATATCATCAAAATTAATAAAGACTCGATTTGAACAGGAAAAACTTGATAAGGAGAAACGATGGCTCATCCACTGCTGTGACAATTTTTTTAAGTTGTAAGAAAAACTGAACAAATAAGGGTCAGGGCAGGATTTTGTTTTGTCTTTACAGAAAACTAGAAATACCTGTCTTCAAGAAGTCAAGAGATTTTGGACATCTAGACATCTAAAGAAGAAGGGAAGGCTATCCAGAAAAATTTTACAGCCAAAAGACTATCAAACCTATTGGTACCAATATACTCTACAGGGTAAAAATCTCACTGCCTAACATCTATACCTCTTTATTTATAAGAAAAGTTGAAGTTCCAATTCAATTATAAATTAAAGCTTGCTTTGGAGTTGAAATATGGCTCTCTTTCTCTAAGCATGCTTGTTAAAGGAAAAACATCACCTGATATGGAACAGAAGAATAATCAAAATTAGAGATTATTCTATTGCTACTAACATTATAGTATATATTATATATAAATATATGTAATTTATATATAAATGTTTATATCAAAATTTACAAGATTTATATATTTTAAAACTTTTTGTCATGATATTAATGATCATATAGAGTACTAATTAATTTTTTTAAAAAAAGGCTTTATCTAGCTTCCTGCACATTTTTGTAGGTTAGAGTCTCTTGTCAGTTTTCTGCAGTGATCCATGATAATGGCTAACTACAACCTTTGAAGTCTCCAAAAGAAGATGAGACCCCACAATTATGATTTTACATTGACAATGACAACAACACTAGGCTGACAAACACCAACCAGAGATCAGCTTTGGACTACAAACTGCTCAGGACAGTTTCAAGGTAGCTAGCTGAGATGAACCAGCCTTACAGACTACTCTAGCCAGGACCTGAGACAAGCCCTGCACTTTCTGGTTATGCAGAGACTAGGCAACAAATGATACAGCTACTTATTTCAGGACTTGACAGTTAACAAAACTTTTCTTTTCAGAATCCCCTAAAGATGCCATCACTCCCAGACAACAGGAAGTAAATTTAAGAACATGATGCCCACATTCCCAAGAGATAGGGTGGGTGGTTTTTGTTCTTTCAATGGGTTGTGGATAATTGTTACTATTTAGGGTTATTGGTTACAAACTGTTATTGGTATTGCTTAGAACAAAAAAAAGCTAAACAGGGAGACTAGATTCAGGGTTCTTGTTTAAAAAGAAAAAAGGGGATACAGACATAATAGGATAAAAGGGTACATTATTATTCAATCTACTCTGAGGAAAAAAAGACTATAAATATAATAGGGTCTAAAGGAAGATTATTGAATCTTCTTTTTAAAAAAGCAATTACTAGTTTTTAAATATTTTACATTGGATTACATTTTTGTATATTGTATACAAATTGTGTATATTGACACAAAGTTGAGATTAATTTTGTTACTGTACATACATGTCTATGCTTGTTCAAGGTATTGTACCTATACAGTTCATCTAACAAGGTAATACAAATTGCTAGTCCTTGAAAGTTATTAGCAACTAATTAGAATATAAAAAAATGCAAGTTAGTAGTTAGATAATTACGATCAAACTTATAGTCATATCAAATATATTTTAAAGGTCAAAGATATATTTTAGATAAACAGGTCTTCTTCAAATACTTCAGAGATCTATAGAATATACCATTTAAGGTATTTTAATAACATAGATCTTTTTATTTCTATGACAATGAAATATGTCTGCTTCTGGTAGCACCAATCTACTTCAGAGAAGATGATGAGCTTTGAAGAAACTCTATAATAGAGTTGACCTTCTTTGCAGCAAAAGTTAGCCACTGGGTGAGAAAATGTTCTTGCCTTGACTGCTGACAGTGTGATGTCCGAAAAGGACAAGCAGGACACACAGGAAAGGACTGCTGTACCTTACCAGGACAAGGTAGGAAAGTCTTTAAGAATATTCTGCTTCACAGAGAAGACTGTCAGATAGGTATGCTAGGCCTGTGGGACAAAGATGGATGTTCTAACATTGCAGAAAAACACTGGGTGAGTGACTGTCCAGGCAGCCAGCTGCTTCATTTTTCACATTTTTTGGAAGTTGCTTGTTTGCATGTCCTGTTTATTTAGTTAATATTATTTTCTTCTTGGGTCTCTGAGGGAGTTGAAGATGAGATAGTTACAGCTTTCTAGTGACAGTTTTAGAAAAGAAACTCACTAAGAGATTAAAATGTTGAAGTTTAAAAGACATCAAAAGATTGTTTTCAGTTAGTAATGCAAGTTAAAAAAGTAAATTAGGTACAAGCCTTGGGACTCACCAAAATAGGATAAATAATAGAATATTTTCTTTGAATTTGTCAACTGGACTAGACATTACTGATGTAATTATTACTTTTATATATTGTATAATTATTGTACCTCTTGTATAAAGTTTCTTATATTAGTTATAACATCCTTTTCTATTTTTGACACAAAAGGAGATATTTGGTGACATATATTTAATAGTTGCTGTTTTTAGTAAGTATTAAATTGTATCTCATTTAAATGTCTCCAAAAACTGTGAGAAGGTGAAATTTGTAAATATGACAAAAAGATAAAGCCTACAGACTAAATAAAATAAACAAGTATCACAAGATAAACAAAGGCACATCAAAGTAAACTTAAAAATAACAATCAAAATATAATTTTTAATATTAGTTTTAAAGACAGTCTTGCTATACAGCCGAGGCTTGCACAGAACTCACTGTCTACCCCAGGCTGGCCTCACACTTTTAGCTTCAGCCTTCCGAGCACTGGATTATGGGTGCTCACTGTTGCACCCAGCAAAGCATGACTTGTAATCAGCTGGAGATGACACGTGACTTCTAGAGGACAAATTACAGCAGACCTGTCACCAAAGCTGTAACAAAGGAAGCCTGCCGCAGCAGCAGTTAATTCCAGTCAGTCTGTTTGGATTGAGAATTGCAGAGGACATTAGTGAGACACGCCTTTGGGAGTGTCTGTGAGTTGGGTTTCCTGATGAGGAAAAAGACCCTCCAGGAGGTGAATGGCAGCACCTTATGGGCTAAAATCTTGGAATAAGTTTAAAGAGGAAAAAGAAGGTCAATGTACCTGGTCAGGAGAGGAATGGGCAACACCGTGCTCCTGTCACTGTGGCCCTGATCACTCCCATCAGTACACCTTTCCCACCACGGTAGGCCACACCCTCAGCAGCCTCAGATCATGAACCATAATAACACTTTCTCCCTTAGGTTGTATCTTTCTGGGTCTTTTTGGCCACAGAAACAAAGAAAAATAAGAAAGGTAATAGAAAAACAATTTTCAAGCATGAAAATGAAAAACTCATCAACTCAGAACTGTAGATTATGCACAAACATAAAGAGAAATACACTCTAATTAAAAAAAAAAGTCTTTGTTGTCAGCCTATCCTAAAAGGACACTAAAGGAAACCTCTATACAGAGAGGAAGGAAACATTACTGCCCATCAGGGGCGTGTTTACTGTTGGTATAAACTTTCAGTACTTTTTGGCATAGTCTCAGAAGTCTAGTATTATCCAGATGTTGTTAGTGTAATCTGTAATCCCAGCACTCCACAGGCTGCAGAGATAACAAGTCTGAAGCTCTTGGGGGTACCAGTGAAACCCCTCCCTCAAAACCAAGTGTGAGTTGTGAGGGGCTCACAAAGAAGGATGATAAAATATAAGACAAAGTTTTGGTTTTGAGGTGATAAAAATGTTCTAAGTGGACTGTGGTGGTATATCAGTGATTTTATTAAATCCCATGCAATTTATTCTTTAAAGTGACAGACTGTATGGTAAGTGAGCACAAAATCAATGAAGCTGACTTTAAAAAGCTGATACAAGACTTGATCCATTCATAAGAAATAGAGAAGAAACATATCTACAAGAAAGCAAATAGAACATCAGAAAGGAAGCCACTTTTACCTAACTTCCAAATAAGCCAATGGCACAAACACAGTTCAGAATTAGCAGGGCAGGTGGGGGTGGGGTGGGGGTGGGTTTATAAGAACAGGTCAGAAAACTCTAGCCCCCTAAGATCAATTCTCACCTGCTGATATTCTCCCAAATTCTGATCTGAATGGAACAACTATAACAAAAAAAAAAAAAAAAAAAGACTTGAAACCAACAAGGAAACAGCAGGTAGCAGACTATACATGACAGCAAGAAATTACTGCTAATGTGGGTACATGTGATAAAAGAAATGTGGTTTGTAAGGAAATGCCAGTGTTCAGTATTCTACACCGCTCAGTGTGCCTGAAGACTGTCATGACTAAAAAAGAGCCTTTTCAAAGAGACCACAAAGAGAAATTGAATCCAACAAGTATTGCACACCCTTTGAAAGAATACTGTCGCTAAGGAAATTTGCAAAGTGGAAACTGGTAGAAAGGTGGGGCAACAAAAAACCAAATCCTTAAATGAAAGTTTAAAAAAAGCAAGTATGAATACCGACAGGCTGAATCAATAAGTAAAGAACAGGTTTCTAAAAGAGGATTTGTTTTAAGGAGAACTGCGAAAACACTTACTCTTGTGCTTAAGTTTAAGCTGAATCTAGTCAATAGCACTGAGCTTCTTCTCTAGCCACACTGGCTGACTACAGCAGCATGGTAAGTGGACACCCAGATTCAAACAGCAATGAGGCTGTGCCAAGGGGTGAAATAACATGAGAGGAGGTCAGAGAAATCAAGGGGGAGATGCAACAGAGTAGTTACACAATGCTCAAAAAGTACGCTCTTTAGTAAGGACAGAAGAGGACATGGAGGACAAGGACAGGAAAGTGTGTGGATCCTCACAGTCAGGACAGGTGGAACCAGGAAGAAAAGAAGACGACAAGACAGACATAATAAGAGTGAGGAACATGAGACCAATTACACATGACTTAAGAGTTATTCATAAAAACCAGATCTGGTGTCTGGCTATGGGATTTTGGATAACTGAAGTATAATTCAAAATAAAAGATAACATGATGAAAGGTAAAAAGTTTAAAACATCAATAACATACACAAAGGACTACCCCCATGCACACTGAGAGTCCCCAGAAATCGGTGTATTCTAAAGATTTCCAACTAGCATATTATTGCTATAAATATAAATTCCTGTTTTAAAGTTGCAGTAACACAAACATTTGCAACATGTTATTACAGGGCAATCAAGCTCTCTTTCCCCCACTGAATATAGTGTTTGTTCAATAATCAGTAGGTTTCCTTAGCTACGTGTAAAACATGTAGAATCCTACCTCTTGTGTCACAAGTGACATGCCTATCCCTCCACCTCCATGGGCTCAACACCGCACCCAGTCACTCTGTCCCTTTATTCACTATTTTAGTTTTCCACATTTGAAATTTAGAGTACTCTATTTTTAGGATAAATGAAGACTTGCTCTAATTCATGTTCCTAACATAAATATGAGTTTAAATAAAAGTTACTCTCATTACAGCTTTACTTACATCTATAATACTATGATTCAATAGCTATTTCCTTCTATTAAAAGAGACAGAGCTACAAACTCACTTAGTGCTTACCTCAGTGCCTAATTGTAGAAGATTCTAGTATTCTCATATAATGAATCTATTTATAAAAATCCAGCATTGATTAAATCCTGCTTATAGAGTTTCTTAGTTGACTAGGAAACCAACACTTGTAGCACTCCTAAGGCCCTTTTGTCAACTTAAGAGGCAAGAATGAGGTGGCAACAATGAGGCTGAAGCTGGTGTAGAATCCAGTTTATTGTCTTACTTCTTCAGTACTTTTTCACATTCTCTTCAGTAATGCACTTGTAAGTCCATGGCTTGAATATGCTACTTACTGTGGTGTGATGGGATATATTGCTGACAATGTTGAGGTTTTTGAGCAGCTGAGGGGAACCACTGTATTGTCCAGAGATCTGCTTTCTAACTTCAGCAGCAACAGTTCTATAACAAAAAAAAAGTAATGCATTACAAACACACACACAAACACACACACACACAACAGACAGATATTTAAGAAAATAAAACTCATTTACAATGAAATAAAAGTGCATTAAAAATCTGTTTATAAAATAATAAAAGTCACAGCATATTAAGGCTAAATCCATAGGCTGGCCTAGAACTTGCTCTGTAAAGCAGATTGGCCTTGAACTCTCCATAACATCTTTTTAATATTGATGGAGGCTACAAGCAGTACAGCTAATTTTTACATGGCTGGTTTCTAATGTAACATTTTAGGAATATAATCTATAATAGTATATAAACTATAAAACACGTAAGTTAAAATGGAAGTAAAAACTGAAAACAAATTCTAAAATATTTTATACATCAAGCTATGCTAAGAATTAGAAGTTCTTCTTTCAAGTGGGAAATACACTTCTACGAACTGGCACAGGCGACCACTTCCTAAATATAACACCAGTGGCACAGACACTAAGACCAACAATCAATAAGTGGGATCTCCTGAAGCTAGGAAGCTTTTGTAAAGCCAACGACACTGTCAATAGGACAAAACGACAGCCTACAGAATGAGAAAAGATTTTCACCAACCCTACAAGTGATAGAGGACTGATCTCTAAGATATATAAAGAGCTCAAGAATCTAGAGCCCAAAACCTTGAATAACCCAATCAAAAAATGGGGTACAGATCTAAAAAGGGAATTCTCAACAGAAGAATTACAAATGGCTGAAAGGCACCTGAAAAAGTGCTCATCATCTTTAGCCATCAGAGAAATGCAAATCAAAACAACTTTGAGATACCACCTAACACCTGTTAGATTGGCTAAGATAAAAGGCACAGATGACAGCCTATGTTGGAGAGGATGCAGAACAAGGGGAACACTCCTCCATTGTTGGTGGGAGTGTAAGCTTGTTCAGCCACTTTGGAATGCAATATGGCGGTTTCTCAGAAAATTGAGAATCAATCTCCCCAAGGACCCAGCAATACCACTTCTGGGTGTATACCCTAAAGAGGCACATTCACACTCCAAAGGTATTAGCTCAACTATGTTCATAGCAGCATTATT
>PVIH01001263.1:99574-143278 GCA_004025045.1 Sigmodon hispidus | reverse complement strand
GTAGATGTCCCTCAGCTGAAGAATGGATTAACAAACTGTGGTACATCTACACAATGAAATACTACTCAGCAGTAAGAAAAAATGATATCCTAAAATTCACAGGCAAATGGATGGATTTGGAGAATATCCTCCTGAGCGAGGTATCACAAACTCAGAAAGATAAGCAGGGGATGTACTCACTCATTAGTGGTCTCTAAACAAACAAACAAGAAAAAAAGCCAAGCATGCCCAAACGGCAAACCACAACCACTGAACAGCTTGGGATCAGAAACACCCTGAACTGACCCTTCGGATCCCACTCCAACTATAGGAACACCTGACTCACTCTTGAGGGAGGATGGACAAAACTGGATTTGCCAGGAGTGGAGACTGATCTAAACATTATTGGGTCAGTGGGACCACAGGACTGTCTACTCCCTGCCCAGGGAGGGGATGGGGAGTTGTGGAGAAAAAAAATGACCTGATGTGTCGGGAGGGGGAAGGGACCTTGAATAAGGATATATAGGGATGGAAAAAAAAATTCAGAGGGAAAGCTGAACACAAAGTAAATATATGTGTAGCAATCTTATTTGCATTATCACCCTTGATAAGTCATGCTTATGATTTTTATCTTCTTTATAGTTATTGTCAACTTATCAGCATTTTAAATTCATTTTACTGTTTTTCTTGATAAATACAAAATAAATAAAGAAGAAGAAGAAAAAAAAAAAGAAGTTCTTCTTTCTTTTCTAATATTACTACCTCTTTGTTTATGCTCCAGAAAACTACTTTCCATTTTTACTTAACTAATAAAGAATGTCCTCATACCCAGGTAACAAGAGCTTCCCATAATCTGACCCTAATTTCTTTCTCCAGCCTTACATATTATTAACCAAACTTTTATAATTTTATATTGTTTGAGAATTTCATATATGTATACAACGTTTTGTCAAACTTACCCCATTCCCTCTCCTCCAGCTTCCCCACTAATCTCACCAGACTCCCCCTCCCTACTTCAAACACTGTTTCTAAACCACTGGGTCACCTTAGTTCTGCCCCTAAGTCTAGGACATCCACTGAATCATGGGTATCCTTCAGCAGTAGCATCCCTGATCTTGTCAATGAACACAATTTGTTTTCTGAGAATTTTTGCCTCTCTCAACTTTTAAGTCATTTTAAGAGTAAAACTCAGATGACAAGATCTTCATGTGAACTTCTTTGCTCAGCACAGTTTAAACATATCACACTTTCTCAAACCTTTAGAAGCTCATCAGCCAGCTCTCCTGAATCAATCAGCTCCAGTTTCAGTGAGAAACCTGCTCAAACAAGGTGAGCACAATATAGAAAGGCACCCCAAGTCAATCTCTGACCTCCACACATACATGCACACATGTGTACATCCACTTCCATGAGCACATCACACACACACACACACACACACACACACAAACACACACACACAGGTTCTAGCACTCAAAGTCATTATGAAAGCTCTGTGCACTACACAGGCCACATGAATTCCTGACACAAGTAACTACAAAGGCACCACCTTAACAGATAAATCTTAATGGGGGGGGGGGGAAATCAGCATTGGAATGCAGAAATCCCAAGACTTTAAGGTATTTGTTGACCCTTACATACTTGTATTTTGAATTTAAATAAATAGTTCTAAAACAAAAATATTTTAGACATTCAAATGGATTCATAGCTTATTAATGACCATAATCCTCAGTTTCTACAAAACTGTCAATCAAAACATTCAGTGACTTTTAAATCATGCAATAAATAACATTTCCCATTAACATGGGGATATTTTCAATACAGGTCACAAATACAACAAAGACTACTTTCCACAGACCTTGTGCACTTATAGCTCATTGTCAATCTGTCCTACAATTCTCAACTACATCTCTATTTTATAAAATTCTTCTAATCTTTGACTCTGTACCAAAAAAGTTAACACTACTTCCTGTCGTTATCCCAAGCACATAAAGTGGTACCTAATGCCTGCTATCTGTGAAGGTGTGATAGTAGTTTTAAGAATGTTCTCAAGCTCACAGTTGGATTTACAACCTCAATTTTCAACTGAGTTTTAAGGAAAATCTCAGTTTCCAAAAATTATCCAGATTTAATGTAATCTTTCCTGGCTCTATCTCCTGAGTGTCTTTTTCCTTCTTTCACAACCAAACATTCTGTACAAATTACTTAAAGATGGTTATAAACTAAATATGCAATTCTAGGTGTTTTGTTCTAAGATAAGAGTTATTCTCAGGGGCTAGAAGGATAGCTCAAAGATTAAGAGCACTGACTGTAAAAAAAAAAAAAAAAAGTTATTCTCTAAGGCTCAAGATACTGAGTTGTTCATTTTTCACCTTACATTAATGTTTTGAAAGAGACTAAATCATGGTTTACAATTGACAAAATTTGGAAGCAACTAAGCTGTCCTTCAAAGAATGAATGGATAAAGAAAGCACATCACATCCATATACTAAGTTACATATTTGGAAAAGGAAATGGGTTATCAACCATGTAAAAACAATCAGTCCCAGGTGAAAGAAAACAGTCTTGAAGACCGTATGTCATGTAATTTCTGCTGTCTGGCACACTGAAGTAAGCGAAAGCATGGGCGGAGCAGAAGCAATGGCTCTCAGGCTGGAAGGGGAATGAGAGGGGCATGGTCAAGCAGAACCCAGGGCACTAGGGGCCTGTCCTAGCTGGCTTTCTACTGCTTCAACCACCACTACCCTAAGTAACCTGGAGAGGAAAGTGTTCTGAGGCAGGGGCCACAGAGGAATGCTGCTTGCTGGCTGGCTCAGCCTGCTTTCTTATAAAGACCAGGGGTGGCCCCACCCATTGTGGGTTGCTCCTTCCCACCTCAATCATCAATCAAGAAAATACCCCCCAGATCTGACCTATGGGTAATTAAGGGTGCTTCTTCTCAGATGATCCTGGCTTGTGTCAAGTTGAGCAAAAACAAACAACAACAAAATAACCAGCAAGGGAGGGAAACTATTCCCTGTGACGCTACAGTAGTGGGTATATGTCATTATATATTAGTCAAAAACCCTGCTGTAACCTGTGAACCTTAGTCAACAGTAATGTATACGAAATAGGGGTTCACTCAGTAAAAACTAATGCGAACACACACTAAAGTATAGTCAATAGGAAGGGAAACTGAGAAGGGGGTAGTAATACAGCAGAAGTCATCATGTTCCCAGAATTTTAAGAGTAAAAACCGAGACCTTTGCAGCCCCCAAAAGCTAGATTTAGGCAGAGAAAGGAGATTTACTCAGTGTGGTCATACTGAGAAATGGAGGTGGGAGGGGACCACTTCTGTTAACCAGGAGGGTAAGGAAGCAAGAGGAGATTAAAAACAGCTAGAGGTTAGGGCTGAAAACTGGAGAGGGAGCACAATCTTCTGAGAGAGGGAGAGAGCAGTGAGGAAAGGGGCACAGGGCAATTATAGAGTCTCTTTCATTGGTGACTCCATTAAGCTTTTTCGCTTTTAAACTGGAGCATGGGCAAGTATATGCAATGCTGATTATCAGTGGAGTTCAGAGGACAGTCTTTGAGATTCCTTTTTCTCCTTCTACTGTGTGATGTTTGGGAATGAACTCGGTTCACTGACCCTCCATTAGGCCTTTTAATAGAGTCCACACAATGCAAGTATTTCCTTACTTTTTAAACTTTCTTTTTACTTATTCTTTGTGTTTTTCACATCATGCATTTCAATCTCGTTTATTTCCTCCGCCCTTTTTTAATCAACCTTCTGCCTTGCAAGCCCCTCACCCCATAAAAATAGAATAAAATTTAGGAAAAAAAAATAAGGAAATCTCATCATGGAAGCTGTGGAGTGGCACAGTGAGTCACGCAGTAAACCCTTTCATCCATCTGTCTCTATGTGCAAGTGTTCATTGCAAAGAGTCACTGGTCTGGTTTGAGGCCTCTGATTTCTGCTACACTATCGATGCTGGGCCCTCACTGGACTCCTCTTGGATGTCCTGTTGTTGCCCTGTGTTATGGAGATCCTGCAGCTTTGGGTCTGCAGGACCGGTCCCTTCACCTGCTCCTACTGATCACAGATGAGGTGGGTGCCAGGGATGGCCAACCCATAAAACCCTGGTTCTGGGCCTGGGTAGTGGCAGGTTGGTCAGCACGCCAGCTCTCCCTTGTCTTCACAAAGAGAAGGTGCCAGGGTGAGCCCTCCAGCATTGCCCCAGGCTAGTCACCCCTTTCAGCAATGAGCAAGGGGCAGGGCCAGCTCTACTGTGTTGCCCAGGCAAGGTATAGGAGCCACTCTCCTGAGTGCTAGTCCAAGTCCATTTCTGGTTCATTTCTGAAAACTAACAAAACAACAACAAATCCTTCAAAAAGAAATATAAGCAATTTGGGTTTTTGTTGTTGTTGAGATAGGGTCTCACTGTGCAGTCCTTGCTTATTATTATGTAAACCAGGCCAGTCTCAAGAGTCACAGAAATCCTCCAACCTCTGCATCCCAAGTGCTGAGATTAAAGGCATAAAATACTACATTCTTTGAGATGAGAGAAAAAGAACTCAATTTTAACTCAAGAAACCAGAAACATTAGCCATTAATTGACAATTTCAATGTTAAAGTGAGAAACAAATGAGACAGTTACTTCAAGAAAGAGCTAGCTTCTCCTTTATTTAATAACAGACAGTCCTCTGTGAAGTGGGGTCCACTCACGGACCTAACTCCATTTTGTCCCTCTCTAGCTCACTTTGACCTGTCATTTTTTTTCCTCCTGAGTTCTCCTGAGTCATTCCCTCCTACAAGTTATCCTGGAGTCCAGGAACAGTTGATCTGATTAACATCTTTACAAGAGAAGAGAACTACCAGCAACCACAGAGTCTCACAGACAGATGACCACAGGATGATCACGTCCAGCTAAGCAGAACTACCCTACTGCCATAAAGGAGCCAATCCTCCTGGTGACAGAACCTAGGCTGAGCCCCAGGAGAAACAATTATTTCACAATGTTCCCTCCAGGGATGAAGATTTCTCGAAGCTTCTCAGAAAGTCTCCCCACTCCCACCCTCATACACCTTGGTATGTTTGGGGGACAGGGTTTCACTACGTACCCCAGGCTGGCCTCCGATCTCAGTAACAGTCGTGCCTCAGCATCCTGAGTCTTGGGACTAAAGACAGGCATCTCCATATTCACAAGGTTCAGAACCACTTTTGAGATAATATCAACCATACTACCACATAACTGAGATTGTTCAGACAAATCACCAGGCATGCAAACCACAACTCTTGCTTTTTATATTCTTCCATCAAAACCCCAAAGCTCTGGTTAGCCCATAGACAGACCTTTGGTGGATAGACTTTCCCGGTTTTCCCCTGTCCCCACACCAATTAAAATGCCTCTTATGCCTCTCACTACTGCTTGCCTTTGGCATTTCAGGAGAGGCAGCCAAGCCTCCTCTGCCCAGCGCCCCAGAGTAGGGCTCTACAAATATAACACATGCTGTCATGTCCCTAAAAGGGAAAAATCAGTAATTTAAAAATAAGATGTAATAATGCAAAAAATAAATCATTTCAAAATAAGCTGGAACAGCAAATACCCACTGCCCAGACAAGGGACCTATTTCAACCTCCTGAATCAACCCACCCCACCCCACCCCCAAAAACCACTATCTCCAACATATCAAACAAAAAAGAGAGCATAATTAATTTAAATCTTTTATCCTCAGTTACTCTTACCAGCCATTTTCCTTACCCCAGTGGTGACTTACAGTATAAAGCAATATAAGAAAGGCTTTCACTTCACTTCAGTAACCTATTAATACAAACTGCCATTGGGAAGACTAGGTCAAGGGTCTTAAGAGTTCAATGTAGGAGAACTCAGCAACTCCCTGACTTGAGGGTGTGGCCTCTAGGCCAGCACAGGTTTGGGATATGACCTTCAAAACTGTAGCCTCAAGGCATGGCCAAAAAACAGCTTAAAGATCTGACCATGAGGACAGCTCTCTCCGATTCTCCACCCCTGGAAGGAAGCTCATTTCAGAGGAGAGGATCCTTTCTCCATTTCCTGCATTTCCTGAATTTATATTGTAAGTGGCTTGAATAAATATTGACCTTAATAGTATACCTCCTTGTGATGATTATCAGGCTTATAAACTGGGTCACATTTAGCACTCAACATGGGGCTATTTAAATTAAATTATTTAATATTAATAATGTTTAAGTTTTCCATTATAAGCCACAAATTCTCCTAGCAACAATCTCCAAAGAAGATAAGGCCCCACTACAACAATTCTACCTAGTCGGTAATAATATTTTTTAAAACTAGTGTACACCACCCAATGACTGGTTCTAAACTATAGACTGTTCAAGACAGTTACAAGATGGATTACTATGATTATCCATTATATCACACCTCTAACAAGAATTCCAGATGGCCTTACCTAATACTCTAAGACTAGTTATAGATGTTCATAGTCAGTCCTTTGAGACCTAACCACTGTCTTAGATTTTACAAGACCCCACAAAAATAACATTGCCCACAAGTCAGCAAAAAACAGATCTATAAAAAACTATAACCCTTTCCCAATAAGTCTTGTCTTCTAAGAGTTATAGATAATTATCATTCTACTAGAGTACTTATAAGTTATATTTAAGTTAAAGATAAAACAATAAAATAGAAACAAAAATGTCTTTTAAAAATAAACAAATATAAATGATTATACCTACTTACAACAATTAGCTAAACATAAGCCATAAACAATTTACACAAATAGATTCTTACATATTAGTATAAATATAAAATTATTTTATATAGCTATATAATTTATATATTAATACAAATTCAAATATAAAATTATTTTATGTGTCTGATTAAGATAACATATATTAAAACAAAATTAAATATATATTTGTCATATTTTACATGTACTTTTACCTATTTAAACTATTTTATGCATTAATACATAGATACTGTTGTCATTTCAACTATGCAATTTCTACCTGTTTAATCATACTAGTCATTATATATATATATGTATATATATATACACTTTACCTCTGTTTAAGATATTTTGTATACCCCTCTTTGAAACACTTTATATAATATATATTTAAGATACAGTTGCCATTTTACACTATACATTTACCTTTGTTTAATGTTTATATGATTGTCATACTTAAAGTCATTATCCAAAAACTATACACCCATTTATAGATTGTCTACTTTTACCATGGAAGCTTCAGTCTTCAAGATGATAATATATAATAATATATGAAAAATAGACAAGAGTCTTCAAATACTTCATAGAACTAAAAAATATGACATTTCAATGTTTTATTATTCAAAATTCAGCTATGAGAGACACAACTGCTCCTGGCAGCACCATTCCTTTCCTGTGATGGTGTTAGACATGAAAGATATTCCACACAGTTTGTCTTCCTTGGCAAATAATGGTCCATTGGGCAAAAAAACTGCCCTTGCCTTCACTGCTAACAATAAGCATGCCATTCAATCTAAACAAGCAAAATAAAACTACTAACACCTGCCAAGACAAAATAAAACAGTTTCTCAAAATACTCTTCTAAAAAGATCTGTCAGATACCCTAAGCCTATAGCCAAAAACTTTAATGTTCCAACTTTATAAAAAAGATGTAAATAACTGTCCAGTCAGCTAGCTGACTGTCATTGTCTTTTCTTACTAAATTTAAAAAGTTACTCACTCATACTTCCAACTTACTCAGATAATATATTTTCCTTCTCAAGTCTTTAATAAAGTTAAAGATTAGACAACTTCAGTTATGACCATGTCCTATCCAGCTTAAAACATTTAGATACTAAATTCATATTATTCAAAATAAACAACTTGAAAATGATCTCTATATCTTGTCACACATCAATACTCTAGACATTTATGTTTTATGTTTATTGTTCTTATATAGTTTTATTTTATATCATTGCCTCTATTTCCCTCTACTAGACATTGCTTAATAATTGTTTATACTATACATATATACAATTTTATAAATTTAAAACTTTCTTATTAAGACCAAAAGAAAAGATATAGTGATATTCAACACCTCTCTGAGCTGAGGATTTGGCCTCTGAGCCAACACAAATTTAGAGTTCACCTATATAGAACAAAACTATAGCATTAAGGCATGGCCAAAAACAACTTAAAGTTCTATGCTATAAAGACAAGACTCTCTACTTCTGCAAGGCTTAAAAAAAAAAAGCTCCATTCCAGACAAATAAATCTTTTATCCACTTCCTACAATTATAAGCAGCTTAAATAAATATTAACCCTAATAATATATCTCCTTATAATAATTGTCAGGCTTATTAATCAAGTCACATTACATATGCTCCTCAATTATACTATGAAAATTCCAACTTCCTTTCAAGAAAAAAATAATCCAAAGTTTAATCTACTTATCTTTTTCTCAACTCTCCAATTCTATAAACTCTCTAGTTGTTAACACAAATCATCTTTGACACAAGAGATCATTACTGTGTTGGGCCAGTCACAAAAGGATGCTAGAAACAACCAACAGAAGAGACACATCAAACTATAAAAAATAAAATATTCTTTACTGAGAAAGGGTGGTTTTCCATTTTAAATTTGGAGATCCTTTTTGTGTGTTTGTTTTTGTTGTTTGAGACAGGGTTCCTCTGTGTAATGGTGTGGCTATCCTAGAACTCACTCTGTAGACCAGGCTGGTCTTGAACTCAGAGATTTGCCTGCCTCTGCCTCCTGAGTGTTGAGATTGTTTAAGGGTATGCCCCATTACCTTCCAGCTTAAATCTGTAGATCTTGAAGTATTGTTTCAACATAGAAATTTGAAGAAGGAATCAAAATGAAGCAGAAAGTAATCATAAGATTGGCAAGAAATGAAAGTTAACAAGAATTATTTTTATAGAAGAAAACTGGGGGGCTGGGTGGCTCAGAGGTTAAGAGCACTGACTGTTCTTCCCCAGAGGTCCTGAGTTCAATTCCCAGCAACCACATGGTGGCTCACAACCATCTATGATGACATCTGGTACCCTCTTCTGTATACTGTATACATAATAAATAAATCTTTAAAAAAAGAAAAGAAAAAGAAAACTGGAAAGTTTTTAATGAAAAGTAATTTTGAATTTCTGAATAAGGTTCTGTCACAGAGTAAAGTGACTACACAGGACTGACTAGAGCTAGAATTATAGGCTTAACAAGACAAGCAGAGATGAGGCATAGTAACAAGACTACCAGGAAATCTACCTCATCTCAATATTTCTCGAAGCCAGAGAAAATGGCAAAAGCTGCCAGAGGCTTAGCCTGTCTGGTCAGGTAGAGACTGTCTTTAAGGTTTGTAACAGCCAAGATGTGAGTAAATTGGAAAGAAATAAGAAAGCAAGTTGTTGTGAGAAGCTGACACCCTCCAGCTCACTTCAGGTAACCCAGGAGGAAAAAAGAAACCATCTTCAGAGAGAGCTCCTGATCCCAGCATGGGACCCACTTGCCACCAGTATAGCTGGGGAAACTCAGTGTGCATTCTGAATGAAGAAAAGAGGTGGTGACAGAGGAATTGTTCAAACTATCCTCAGAGACTGAAGACGGTGACCAGCCTGACTCCTCTACCTGTCCTCTTTGGGATGAGCACTAGGGCCAACATCTCCTACTTGAGTCCCTTGAGTACAATCCAGATTTCCTAAGAAAGCAAGAAAGGTTTGGCTACCAGAAATGATTATAGGAGTTTTATTAATGTGCTTGTCTGAAGGAGAATAGGCTCAACAAGCTAATATGTTTGAATGCTTGGTCCCCAGTTAGCAGAGCTGTTTGGGAGGGATCAGGAGCTGTGTCACTGGGGGTGGGCTTTGACACTTCAGACACCCATGTCATCCTCAGGCTTGCACTCTCTCACTGCCTCCATCTTAAAGATCAGGATGCAACTTCTCAGCTGCTGCCCCAGCACCATGCCTGCTGCCTGCTGCCTGCTGCCTGCTGCCTGCTGCCTGCTGCCTACTGCCTGATGCCTGCTGCCTGCTGCCTGCAGCAACCACACTCCCTGCCATGATGAGCAGGAACTAACCCTCTAAACTGTAAGCCAGTCCCCAGTGAAATGTTTCCCTTCCTGAGCTGCCTTGGTCATGGTGCCTCTTCACAACAATACAAAGTAATTAAGATGGATGCTTAAGGAGGCTACTAAATATACCCATAGTTCAATTCATCCTGGAAAGGAAACTCTTTACAACTAGCTTCTTAGAGTAACAAAATCCCCAAATTTAAAGGACCTCATGACCAAACTAATGGACCCATGTGCCTACTGTCAAGAGGATAACTAATATTTAAGGAATCTACCAGTAGCCCTATGTAGTAGTTTGAATGTCAGGGGCCCCTATAAGTTCATAGAGAGTGGCCCTATTAGGTATGATCTTGTTAGAGTAGATGTGCCCTTGTTGGAGAAAAAGTGTCACTGCGCAAGTGGGATTTGAGATCTCTGCTCAAGCTAGGCTCAGTGTGACACACAGTTCACTTGTTGCCTGTGGATCAATATGCCCAACTCTCAGCTCCTTCTCCAGCACCATGTGTGCCTACATACCACCATGCTACCCATCATAATGATAATAGACTAAACTTCTGACACTGTAAGCCACTCTAATTAAATGCTTTTTCCTTTATAAGAGTTGATAAGGTCAAGCAATGGTGGCACATGCCTTCCATCCCAGCATTCAAGAAGCAGAGGCATTCAGAACTCTATGAGTTCAAGGCCAGCCTGGTCTACAGAGTGAGTTCCAGGATTGCCAGCACTACAAACAGAAAAACCCTGTCTCTAAAACAAACAAAGTTGCTGTGGTCATGGTATCTCTTCACAGCAATAGTAACTCTAATTAAGATACCCTACCAGAGAAATGGAAACACAAACCAAAGGTGCACTGCCTAGAAATTATTAATGGACTTACGGTCATGGTACCAGCCCCAGGAACACTTTGACATTTATATCTTGATTTTTGTCAATATTTTTGCTGGCTTTCCTTTGCAAAACAGAAAAAGCTTAAGTTTTAAGAATACTTTTAGAAGAAATTGCTCCCAGATTTGTATTACCCAAATCTAAGATAACAATTGTTTTAGTCTCTTAGGAGATGGCCCAATGTTTGTCACTCAGGGCTGGCAAAGCTAAGTTCAATCCCTAGACTACACAAAGGAGAAAGGAGAGAGGCAGATCCCACAAAGTTACCAGATACCTGACTTCTATACACTCACATGCACATCCACACACGTGCAGCACACACACCAGGTGAGGAATATAATGGAGGCTACATGCAGCATGGAGACCCTGTCACCTGATAAAACTGAAAGTGTCAATTTGACACTTAAAAAGTCACATTGGCCAATTGTGGAAAGGTTCATAGAAACTGGTCATTATTTCTATCTGTTGCTGTGCTCCACACATCAGAGATTCTCCAGACAGAAACTAAATAAAATGCTATGTGGAAGGTCCTTCCATAGAGAACTAGTTCTGAATATGCACTTTGATACAAAGATTAGCAGGTAATAAAATATAATCAACTGAGAATCTGATATCAACCCTTAATAGGTATGTAGACATATTAATGTCCATCTCCTATAGGGTTATAATTTTAACCTATAAGCCAGGGATTAGGTATATTTTTAAAAGAGCAGTTGAGGTTTTGCAGGACGAACCAAATCCAATTAGAAAAGGATACTATATACATTATATATTAATCATTCTTCCCTTAAATTACAAGGTCTGTCTTCCTGAATTGATCATATCAGAATCCTGATGATCCAAGGGAGTTACTAACACTCACACTGAAACTAAAGGAAGGGGACCTACCTTCTAATTGTTCTCATGTATAGCTTTTTACCCTCTGAACAATTTACCCTCTTCTGTGCATTAGCCAGAAATGCTAAATGAATTTAATGCAACTGCATTGTAAGACCCAACCTCAAGTATCCTTTCTGTCGTCTTCTTCTAATTGACCTCTTGGTGAGCGACATTTTGGACTGGAGTTCCCCCACCCCCTCCCCCCACCCACCCAGGGCAGAAAGTCTCTATTTTCTGGGCTACTTAAGTTGGGAAAGTAATCATACTGATTTTACTCATGGTTTATGTCATAATTAAATAATGCTTTAAAATATTGCAGTATAACAATTATTAGAGAGGGTGCTAGATTACTCATGGCAACCCATGACCTATTATTTACTAGGAAGAGGCAGAACCCTCTGCCAGTAAGCAGTTTTGGAATAAGGAATGAGAAGTGTCCAGAAAATACTGAGCCACTAAGCAAGGCAGGCACCTTTGGGAAAACTCCTATATTATACACTCTCAAATAGCCTTTTCCTATTTTTTAAGTGCTTACCATGCCCAAAAGTGTATCCTGTCCTGGCCTCCATTTTAACATTTCAACATGTATTCCACTGACATTAGGCTAAACGTGTCCAAAAATGCCCAATATATGTGTCTGTGTGCACATGTGCATATGTGTGCTGTTTGTGTGTGTGTGTGTGTGTGTGTGTGTGTATGTGTATGTGTGTATATTTGTGTGCCCCAGCCAGCAGGGTCTTCAGCGTGGACCTGAACCTGGGAAGGAAACAAATGGAAGGCAAGAACACAAAGAACAAGACAAATCTCTCTGTTCAAGTCCTTCTAAGTTTTATTATTACAGCCAATATTTATACAGAATCTCTGTCGTGCAGGTAGCTGGGAGGAAAGGGGTGGGAAAGGGATGCCAAAAGAATGTGGCAAGCCTGTGAGGGGAAGTAACAGACAGGGTAGAATTGATATAGAAATCTATCTTTTATCAGTTGAGGGCCTGGGAAATGTTACCTTGCTGATCTGAGAAGGTGGAAGAGAAAGCCTGGAGTCATGATTTAGCTTAACAATAAGGGTGTGTAGTCTTCTGGTATTTGGCTATCTAGGGTATAGACTGCTGGCTAGCTGTAGAAGAGCTAACTTATAAAATATGGCTAAGTTAGACTTTGGCTCCAAACATTTGTGTCCAAGGACACATGGACAGAGGTACATATAAAGACGCCATAGAACAACTTAAGTGTCATCCACCTTGTTTTGGAAATGAGGTCTCTCAGCGGCCTGGAACATGTCCATTAGCTAAGCTGGCTGACTAGCAAAACCCAAGGACCAGGCTGTACCCGCCTCCGAGCACTAGGACTCGAAGTATACTGCACTTTACTCAATCTGGTATGTTGGTGCTGGGGATCTAGCTCAGTTCCTCATGCTTGTGGGGCCAGAACTTAACCAACTGAGCTACCTCCCCAAATTTTATTTTGGCTTATGATTTCAAAGCACTCAGTACCTGGTCTCATGTGTTTGGCAAAAACATCATGGCAGTAGAAGTGTATAGCAAAGGAGCTTTCTCATGGTGAACAGAAAACAGAAAGAAGAAACATACATGAAGAGGCCACAGAAAGATATAGTTCCCAGGGAAACACTCGGTGTTCTACTTCCTCCAATTAGTTGTGTTTCCTATCACTCACCACCTCCCAATTATACTATCACAGTATGGACCCATCAAGTAAATTAGTCTCATTATGTCAAAACCCTCATGATCTAATCTTCTCTAGAGATGTCCTCTAGAGACTCACCAGGTGTTCTTCACTAACTACTTAGGCATATTAATCCAATCAAGATGACAGTCAAGACAAACTATCACATCCATCTTCCCTTGAACTATGTTCTTAAACTGAGCATGCTCAGGAACACCTCCTTCACTGAGCATGCCCAAGAATATACTCAGCCCTAAAAATCTTGCCCATATGAGTATATATAGGCTCCCAGAAAAAAATTTCCATACTTCCTTTGTTCAAGAAAGGCATAACTCTGGAAATAGCCTTCAGCTCTCCCTACCTGCTACAGAAAATAAATCTTTCTCCACTTTTCTTGGCTATGTTTATTTTGGCATCACACTCACCAATATATGAACTCATAAATTCAATTATACTATTGATACTGAGCATCGCAAAATATTCAAGAAAATGTAGATTCCAAAAGACAAATCAAAAAAGGGGTAAATTAGTAAGTGGCAGCAATCTACTAGTAGAGATGAAAAACTTTGTCTTAGCTGCAATGAGCTTGATTCAAACCCCAGGGAAGCCCAATGACTACTCTTTTCCTTTGACAGAAGCATGGAAACTGCAGAGTAAGTTTCCCTGGGTGGGAGAAAAGCATACAGTGAAGTATCAAGAACCCAGCTTCTCAAGCATAACGTAGTCACCCTTCAGCAGCATTTTCGCAGTCTCCTTGAGGAATCATGGTTGCTGAGTCTGGAATGTGCCACACAGGCTCCTTTTTTAATACCAACCCCGGTTCCAGCCACTGACATGTGTGCCACCTGGACTAAGCCACTGCACCATGCCATTCCTCCTCTAACAGACTGCAAACCTCTGAATGGTGAATAACAAGAAACCTTTCCTCAATTGTTCCTGTCACAGCAACACAAAGTAACTTAATGCAACTACCAGGTCAAGAAAACTTCACCTCTGTTCCATATGTGTTATTTATCTACTATTTTGTACAAATATTTCAAAAGAAGTCACTAAAGAAAATTCATATCCCTAATTGTGCTGACATTTTTATATGACTATTTTATTGGGGCTGGAGAGATGGCTCAGGGGTTAAGAGCACTAGCTGCTCCTGCAGAGGACCTGGGTTTGATTCCCAGCACTCACACAGTAGCTCAAACCCTGTTACTTCAGATGATCCAATGCCCTCTTCAGTCTTCTGCAGTCTTCAGGCACAAAAGTGGTACACAAACATACATACATATAAAATAATAATAAAGCACTCAAACATATAAAGTAATTTTTCAATTTCTTATTTATTTTACATAAATAAATGTATTTATTATTTATTTTTCATCCAGTCTCTGCTTCCTCCTCTTCTCTCAGACCCTCTCTCCTACCTCCCCTTTCTGTTTCTACCTCCAATCCACTCCTGCTCTGTTTCTGTTTAGGAAAGGGCAGGTCCCCATGAGTATCAACAAAACGTGACATACTAAGTTTCTATAAGACTAAGCACCTCTCCATGAATTAAGGCTGGGCAAGGCAACCAGTATGAAGAATAAGGTCCCAAAAGCCAGTAAAAGAGTCATCAAGACAGCTCCTATTCTCACTGTTAGGAGTCCCAAAGGAGGACCAAGCTACACAACGGTAACCTATATGCAGAGGGCCTAGGTCAGTCCCATGCAGGCTCCCTGGTTGCCGGTTCAGTCTCTGTGAGTCCCTATGGGCCCAGGTTAGTTGATTCTGTGAGCCCGTCCCATGGTGTCCTTGACCCCTCTGGATCCTACAACCCTTCCTCTTCAGGATTCCCTGAGCTCCACCTAATGTCGGTCTGTAGGTCCTGCCTCTGTTTCCATGAGCTGTTAGATAAACCCTCTCTGAAGAGTGGGCTGGCTAGGCACCAATCTGGTCACAGGAGATGGCCAGTTCAAACTACGTACGAACTATTGTTAGGTGTCTTAGTTAAGATCACCCTTGTTAGATTTCAAAGAGATTCCCTTGTGCCAGATTTTAAACCTGACCAACAATGTCCTCCCTTTCTTTGCAGGTCTCTTCAGTACTCTCCCACTGGCCCCAACCTGACTGCTATGCTCCCATCCCCACTCCCCCGCTCTCAATCCACTCATGAATCTCTTCTATTTCCCCTACATGAGCCTTCCTTGTTACCTAGTTTCTCTGGGTCTGTGGATTATACTACAGTTATCTTTAGTTTACAGCTAATATCCACTTATGAGAGCATACATACCATGTTTGACTTTCTCAATCTGGGTTTTTTAAGTTTTCTTTTAAAAAAAAAATCTTTTATGTGGTAAGTGAATAAATACCACCCCAGTGACTACAGCTACATTTAGCTCCTCCTGACAGGAAGAGAAGCCAACCCAAAGGCAAGAAGAGCTCTTCGTCCTTAAGCGAGCATCCCCCAGCAGCGTGCAAGGGGCAAAGTGCTTAGAAAATGCCCGGGGAGCAGAGAGAAGTGAAAGACAGAGAATTTGGGGGAAGGGGAATTCATAATTCCCTCCCTCAAAAGTAGGTGAGCACCAAAACCTGACCCTGGAACAAAATAGCTGCTGGGGTTCCTTGAGGGTGGAAGTCAAACCCCAACCTCACCCCCTCAGTGTCCAAGACAACGTGGAAGGGAAAATAGGCTCACATAGTGTGGGGAGAAGGAACAGATGGGTGATGGGAGTCTGGAGACTATAGATTATAAAATTGCAAAATTTTTACAGTAAACCAATCTGTACATCTGAAAAATAAATGTGCTCCAGCTATTACTACAAGGCAAGTTAGTGCACAAATTCTATTTAGTGTTATAATAAAAACCTGGAGCCAGATAGTGAGGAAGAGCTGGAATATCAGAGAGACAGAGAAACAAAGCACAGCCAGTTCTCACCCAGTCCACAGGTCCTCAGCCTGACTGGTCACTCAGACAGAATGGCTGAATGTCTGCCTTCTCTTAACTTATATTCTCTTCCACCCCCACTCCCAGCTACTTTACTTCCTGGTTCAACTCTGCTAGAGCTAGGATTAAAGGTGTGAGCTACCACTGCCTGGCTGTTAGACTTTGAACTTTATCACCACTCCCTGACCTTCATGGCTTGGCTGTCCTCTGATATTACAGTCAAATTTATTAAATATAAAATATATCACCACAGTATTTGCTAGAGACAATCTCAGTCTTCAGAAGAGTCTAAACAGCTACACATCTCTTTAGGAGCCTAGCTGGCCTCATTTTAATTCATCTGTATACCAAAGAAATTTTTTAAAGAGCTATGTTTAACATAATATTTTCTAATTTAATGTAAAAATGTAAACAATTCCAGATATGAATTGTTTGCCTATACCAAAATAATTCCTAATTTAATATAAAATTTTTAAACAATCTGAATATGTAATCTGTTTAGCTATTGAAAAATAATCTCTGTATGTCATTTCACAGAACATCGGTCAGTATATCAGCAAAAGGCTGTGGGGAGGTTACTGCAGAAAACAAAGGCAGAAAGAGAAGTAAAGCAACAAAGCACTGCCATAAGAAATATTTAAAACCAAATAAATAAAAGTTATACATAGTCATTAAAACTTCACACAAAAATTTTTTTCTTAAAAAGAAATTATCTCTCTCACTACTACTTCCAAATCCTCAGTGAAAACCCCTCAAATGTAAACTTTCAACCACTTAATACCTTCATAGATATATAAATATATAAAATAAATCATTATTTCTTTAGATGTGCAAACATTACATCACACTATCTTTTTATTATGACTTTTTTTTAATCTTTCACAACCAGCACATAAAATTGATAATACTAGCAACATTTGTCAAGCATTTAGGTGTGCCAAACACTATGCAAAGCTACATTTAATATTGAGAAACACCCTATGAAACAAGTACCATATAAGGATATTGAGGTTTTAAGGCCACTATAGTTACATAATTAACTAGGAAAGATGTAAAGATTTGAACATAGAGATTCAAGTTAACCACTGTTAATCCAATATACAGTTCATTCTGTAGATTCACCAAAATGTATTCAACAATCCAGTATTCATGGACATGATTCTATTTCTAGTTTTCCCAAACAGTATCATTAGAATATAAATTCTTCAAAGCTAAGATTTTATCTAAGTGGAGAATTATGAGTGTCTTTTGTCTTCCTTTTGGGCCTTCCATATTTCCAAAATTTCTGTAACAAATGATTTTATGGTGAAAAAGAGGTTTAGGAACTATAAAATATAAAAAAGATAGTGGCTGTAAACACGGATCACTCTAGCACTTTGAAGACTGAGGCTATATTGTCATAAAGTCTAGACTGTTTGAGCAACAGTGCAAAGCACTGCCTCAAAAAGAGGCATATAAATATGTCTGTATATATTTATATGTCTATCATAGATACCTACAGATATAAGGTGTATTTATTATATTATAGAGTCAGATACCACACACACACACAGAATCTAATTTCCAGAAGTAAACAATTCTGGTTATAGTTCATGTTCATTATTTCTCTATTTGTCCAAACTCAATGCATAGCTCAGATAGACAGTGACAAGGTCTAATGGACAAACTAACAGAGCAGTACAAATACTCCAGTGGCCGCCACCATTGTTACAATCTGTCTCCAGACTTTGATGGACACTGAACAGTTAGAACTCTAAGTTGAGACACTGTCTTTGAGTCACTTTTATAAGACCCTGTCTAAAGTCTTCAGGATAAGCCAGAGGATTGGACCAGCATGAGCACTACAAACCTAGAAAATGACACTCTGGATGAGATGTAGACAACAGGAGACAAAGAGCCCTTCTACTTGACATATTTAATACTTCAAATACAACTCCTTTTCTAAGAGCTACATTTGAAAAGATGATAGTTGTTTCATGGTTCCCATCTGATACAATTTCAGGATACTTGTCAAAGCTTTATGTATTTCAGTATATTTTTTTAAGATTTATTTATTATGTATACAACATTCTGCCTCCACTATGCCTGTGTGCCAGAAGAGGGCTCCAGATCTCCAGAGCCACCATGTGGTTGCTGGGAATTGAACTCAGGACCTCTGGAAGAGCAGCCAGTGCTCTTAACCTCTGAGCCATCTCTCCAGCCCCAGTATTTCAGTATATCTTAATTTTCTCTACTAACACACGGTAACAACACTCCTCTCCACTGTATAGAAGATATTAAATTATAATACAGAGGGAAAAACTCAAAAAAAGCATTTGTAAATTTTGGCACTGACCTAAAATTAACAAGTGGAAACAGGTTTAAAAAAAAAAAAAAAAAAAAAAAAAAAAAAAAGGTCTACAGTAAAAAGTCAATCCTCCTCCTCAAAAATAAATAAATAAGATTAAATGTGTGTGATGTGTGTGTGTGTATCTTTAATTCTACCCTATTTCTTAAGAATGAAGTCAGAATCATCTTGCCCACAAACATATAAATCATATTCTTTGTATAAGTATATACATTGATGAATCCTAGCTTATTCAAATGGGTCTTTTGTTTGTCGGTCTGTTTCTGTTTTTAAGACAAGGTCTCCCTCTGTACTCCACACTTGTAAGCTCTCCCTAGCTCAGCACCAGAGCACTGAGAGGGACAGAGACAGTATGCACAGTCACCATGCCTGGCTTAATTTATCTAGCTTGTAAATGCTTCTCAAATCTGGGTTCTCTCCTGCCCTTCCCTACAGCATTTGACTATAATTCATTACATGCTTGTAGCCAGGCATGGTGGTGCACACTTTTAGTCCCAGCACTCGGGAAGCAGAGACAAGGGAATCCCTACAAGTTCAAGAACAGCCTTGCCTACATAGTAAAATTGTTTCGAGGTGGAAGGCACAGCACAATACACTTGTGAAAATCTGAATATTGTTTCCCTTAGATCAGGAAGGAAGAAAGGGTTTCTGCTGGTTCAGCACTACACAGGAGGTTCTAGCCAATGAAACAGGGCAGGAAAAAAAAAAAAAAAAGTGAAGTATGAGAAAGAGTAGATGTGGCAAACCACAACATGAGGCTGCCATTCTCTCCTAAAGGTTGGATAAGGGGTATCAGGGACAAGCCCCAAGTCCCCAGCCTTAAACACCTGAATTAGCTTTAGTGGAAGGGAAATGAAGGAGTCATAAGCATCAAGAGTATGGAGAAGTTGCCTGCGCTCCACACTATGTCCCAAGAGAAGATGGCTAGAGTGACAGTCACCTTATCAAAATTCCAAGCCACTGGGAAACAGGTCTGACCAGGGAGCCTACCCGTTATGCTGTCAGATGGATGAGCCTCTGAAATGTCTAAGGCTACAGAAGCTTATCAGCTACTTCAACAAGTTGGTTGTAAAGATTACTTCACAAAACACCAGTCACATCATCAGGAAGAACCAAATACTCTCTAAGATTTGGTAAGGATAGGAGGAAAGAAAGTAAAAATCAGCAGAATTTGGTGATGGGACATAATGTGACTGACCAGTCAGACTGAGAGGGACCAGCAAAAGTGAAAGCACATGCAGACAGCAGGTCTGCTGCAAAGACAGCACAGCCTTTGCAATGCTAGCCTCCCAGAACCAGGGTTCGATCCTAGCATCCATGTAAAAAGCTGGGTATCTCTTTGGTTTGCTATGAGATTCTATCTTTTAGGAACATCAGAAACTATACCATAAAGTCTCACCAACATGACTGCCTAAACATGAGCTGAAGAAGTACAGCAAGAGACTTGCTAAGTGGATGGGGAAAGCTCAGGGGGCTCAACCCTCCACAGAGAACTACAGCAACTAAGGGATGCTGAGAGTGGGAGAAGTGTTCTCCAGGGAAGAGCACCAATTGGTTATCCGATACTAACGGCCAGCCATGAAAACATAAAGACAAGTACCATTTATACAAACTGAGCAAGTTGTATTTACAAATATATATGTTTGTATACAACAATAATTAATAAAAAAAGGCCATGGATTTGAAAGAGAGCAAGGAGGGGTTTATGGGAAGGCTTGAAGGGAGGAAAGGGAAGAGGAGAAATGATAAAATAATTATATTACAATCTCAAAACATAAAAGAAAAAAATTTTGGATGGGAATGGCAGCACACACCAATAATCCCAGAGCAGGAGATCAACAGACCTCATCTCAAAACACAGCATGAAAAACAATTGAAAATGACACCTGACATTGACCTCTGCCTCCATACATGTACACAGACAGACAAAAGACAAAGACATGCAGCAGATGGACACACAACACACAGAGGGTGAGGTGGGGCCTGCTCACTTTGTTCCCAGGAAGGATGCTCCACTCATACAACAGACAAATTTGGTAGTTAAAGGGGCAGAAAAGAAAGCAAAGAGTAGAGAGGAAATAAAAATATTCAGATTGAAAAGCAAGAAAATAAAACTGTCTTTTACTCATCAAAATCATACTCCACACAGAAAATTAAGAAACCCATGAAAAGACAGTAAAATAAACAAATTATCAAGGTCCTAGGATACTACTTCAGTACTCAAAACAACAGTATGTACATTTCCTAGCAACAAACAACCCAATTTTTTTAAAAAAAAAATTCTTTAACATCCAAAACAAAAATAGTATAAAATAAACTTAGCAAAAGAAGAAAAAGACTAGAAGAAGAGAAGAGCCAAAAGAAGGAGGAGGAAGTGGCGGCCCATAGACTGAAAGAAAACGCCACAAGAGACTAAGAAAGTAGCTTAATAGGGTGTGTGCCTAGCATGAAGCCTGGGTTCCATCCCTAGCACCATGCTCACTTGGCAATCCCAGCACTCAAGAAGTTCAAGGCTGTCTTGGCTATAGCGCAAATTCAAAGCCAGCCTGAGCTAGGTGAGATCCTATGTCATAACAAAATGACATCCCATTTAGGACCAAGCAATACACCGTTCCTTATTCTCCACATCTGTATCACCCCTCCTAAAGCTGCACAGCAAAGCAGAGGAGAAAACCAAAGGATGAAGAAATGCAGAGCAAACAGACATTTGGACTTAGCATGGCCACTGCACTCAGGAACTTATTGCAGCTGAAATCCTGCAGAGTCCACCAACATTTCATCGTGAATAGAAGAGGGGTCTGTGGGTGTGTCATTTTCTTCAGTGTTAAAGGTGATATTAGCTGCCCTTGCTCCAGTAAATAGCATCCTACCCACATTCACAAAAGGAACCTTCATTAAACTCAATACATCACATATATCACACACAGACACATATACATACCATGAAAATAAAGGTATACTTGTGTACTTGTTGGGAAAAAAAATGTTTCAGAAGGAGAAAGAAGGGAAAAAGGAAGGATAGAGAACAAATAAAATTTATTTAGGAAGGCAAAAACACTCATACCCATAAAGTAAAATAAGTCTAAAAAAATCTTTAAAGAATTAAAATCAACTATTCAAACAAGTTAGTACAGAAATGTTCACAAAAGCACATTCACAATGACCAAAACACCACTTACATGTTTATTAGTTGATGGAAAAACAAAATATGCTATATAAAATGGAATATTATTTAGATATAAAAAATAAAAATGGTAATATATACTACAGCATGGAAACATACTTTTAAAAGCCACATAAAAAGACCATATGCTATATAATTCCATATATGTGAAATGTTCAAAAAAGGAAAATACAGATATAAAAAGTAGATCAGCAGTTACCTAAGGTTTTGCATAAAAATGGAGTATAGTCCAAAATTACAGAAACTTACAATTATAATGGAGACTGACTAAAAACTGGCACAAAGCATTTTTCAGGGTGAAGGTAATACTCTAAAAGTAGATGAGCATTTCATAATCATAAGTTTAATAAGAATCATTTACTTGCATTCTTTAAATAGCAAATTTTTTGGCTTGTAAAATATTCCTCAATAGGGCCAGTGAGAGTCCCCAAGGGTAAAATGACTTGCCAAGACAATCTGTCTGATGGTTCAGCCCTAAAGCCCACAATGGAAGAGAGACAGACACAAGTGCAGACAGTTGTCCTCTGACCTCCACATGTGCATGTATGCAAGGACACAAACAATAAGTAAAGCTAAATTATATACATCCATAGAGCTAGGTCTTCTGTGGCAGGGCTGCTGAGAGGCCAAGGGGAGGGTATCAATCAAAGAAAGTACACAGAGCTAGAAAGAGGAGAGCCCATCAGTGGGAGCAGAATTCATCCCTAGTGCACAAGCTGGCTTTTGGAGCTCATTCCCTATAGAGGGACACTTAGCTCAGCCTTGATGTGGGGGGGAGAGGGGGGAGGGAAGGCTGGCTTGTTCCTACCTCAACTGGATATGGCAGACTTTGTTGACTTCCCTTGGGAGACCATATCCTCTTTGAGGTGTGGCTGGAAGGTTGGGATGGAGGAGGTGAAGTGGGGAGGAAAGAAGGTTCGGGGGAACTGTAGTTGGTATGTATAAAAAAGGTTTAAATTAAAAAAAAAAAAAAAGAGGAGAGCCAGTGCAGAAGTGCAGAGTGACAGAGACAGTTTGGGACCCTGAAGCACACACCACTCTCCCTGTATCTTTAGCATACATTAATGAATGAGAGCACTGGCTCAGTTTTCTGATAGTCTGAATGCACATATATGAGAAAGCCAAAGTTCAAAAATAAAACCACACAAGCATTCCTGTGAAGGTTATGAAAGGTCACTATGGCAGTCTGAAGGAGAATGGGCTCCACAAGCTAATATGTTTGAATGCTTGGTCCCCAGTTAGCAGAGCTGTTTGGGAGGGATCAGGAGCTGTGTCACTGGGGGTGGGCTTTGACACTTCAGACACCCATGTCATCCTCAGGTTTGCACTCTCTCACTGCCTCCATCTTAAAGATCAGGATGCAACTTCTCAGCTGCTGCCCCAGCACCATGCCTGCTGCCTGCTGCCTGCTGCCTGCTGCCTGCAGCAACCACACTCCCTGCCATGATGAGCAGGAACTAACCCTCTAAACTGTAAGCCAGTCCCCAGTGAAATGCTTCCCTTCCTGAGCTGCCTTGGTCATGGTGCCTCTTCACAGCAAGAGAACAGTAACTAAGATAGGCACTAAGGTATGAGCTAAACTTTTTAAAAATTAAGCGGCAGGAAATCCTCAGGCAGCTAACATCAAGTTACAATGGTGCTATAAAACATCCCTTTACACTGTGTGAAGATGTGCCTCTGGGATTACGTTAATAAAAAGCTGAATGGCCAGTAGCTAGGCAGGAGGTATAGCAGGGACCTGTGGACAGAGAGAACTCTGGGAAGAAGACAGGGTCGACAGCAGAAAGACATGCAGGCAGAGAGGTAATCACCATAAGTCATGTGGCAACACGTAGATGAATAGAAATGGGCTAAGTTACAAGAGCCACTGGGACAAGCCTAAACTACAGGCTAAGCTTTCATAATAAGTGTCTGTGTTGATTTTATGAACTGGTAGCCCAAAGAAAAATCCATCGACATGATGGTTCTCTTTGAATTTCACCAGTTCCACTTCAATTTAAATATATATATATATATATATATATATATGGAACAACTGAAATGATTAATTTGGAAGCCAGGGAAATGAACCAGTGGTTAAAGAGCCTGTCACCAAGCATGAGGAATCCCCAGCACTCACATAAAATTTCAGATGGGCATGGAAGAAACCCTGCCTCAATAAATAAGGCAGAAAGTAATTAAGGAAGACACCCAACATCAATCTTGGGTGTATGGGCACACACACGTATAAATAATCAAAATGTTTAATTTTATTTTCTATATGTGCATGTATATGTATGTATTTGTACATGTGTTCCTGTGGAGATCAAAAGTCAACGTTGGGTGTCATTCCTCAGGTACCATACACCGTGTTGTATGAGATGAGGTCCCATATTGGCTGACCAGAGAGCTCCAGGGAACAGTCTCCAGCTCCCCTGCACTGGGATTACATATGCAAACCACTACATCTGGCTAGAGACCAACACAACAAGCACTTCACAGCCTGAGCCGAGCATGAGCATCCCCCTGCCCAGAATTCCCTCTGAAGAGCATCTGTCATTATGGGATGACCAGCACTCGCACCTTCCTTTCTTTCATTAGAAATAAAGTTACTCCCTGAGAATCAAGCAACCAGGATCGAGGCTGAGGAAGCTGCAAGACAGCTGGGTGAGAACTGACTGTGGTGCTTCCTCTCTCTGATATTTCAGTCTTCCCCCAATAATTGGCTCTGAGTCTCATTTGTGATACTACAGAGGAACATACCTGAAGCAGACAGGAAACTGAGCTCCTGATAGGAGCTGGGCCTAGAGCTGTCAAATTCCATTGCAAGCATTTAGGTTTTGTTTTTTGTGCAAAATCTGAGATAGAAAGAAACATCTGTATTGCTTAAACCAATCATCAATTTACAAGAGTGAGCACTTTTTTCTGTATAATCTGATTTAAACTTCTGTAATTTTTTGTTTTAGTTTTAGTTTTAGTTTTGGGGGGATTTTTTAATTGTTTTTCAAGACAAGGTTTCTCTGTGTAGCTTTGGAGCCTGTCCTGAAATGCTCTCTATAGATCAGGCTGACCTCAAACATAGAGATCCTCCTGCCTCTGCCTCCTGAGAGCTGGGATTAAAGGCATGTGCCAACACTAAGGGGCCCTCTGTAATTGCAACTTTTTGATTGGTTTAAAAAAAAAATGAAAAAGTAACAATATGGGACTGGAGAGATGGCTCAATGGTTAAAAGCACTGGCTAGTCTTCCAGAGGACCAAGGTTAGATTCCCAGTACCCACAAGGCAGCTCACAACTGTTTGTAACTCCAGTTTCAGAGGATCCAGCACCCTCTCACAGACATACATGCAGGCAAAACACCAATGCACATAAAATAAGTAAATTATTAAAGGAAAAGAAAAAGTAACAAGACATCCAACATGGCTGCCAAAGGGCCCAAATGACTCAGCAGGGCAGAGCAGGACTTAACCCTGGAGACTGAGCTGCCTACAACAGGAGAAAAAAAGGAAGGAAGGCACCCTTTGTGCAAAATCCTCTATTGA
Organism: Sigmodon hispidus; assembly: GCA_004025045.1. NCBI lineage: Eukaryota > Metazoa > Chordata > Mammalia > Rodentia > Cricetidae > Sigmodon > Sigmodon hispidus. The sequence continues at coordinate 117,844 of PVIH01001263.1, read as the reverse complement.
CTCGAGAAAGTCTTTCTCTGTCCACAGATGCTCCTCATGGCCACAGGCACACCTGCTCTCTCTAGTTGTCTGTAAAGCAGCAGCCAGGAAGACGTGCCTCTACCTTATATCACTTGTCATCTTCCTGAGCCTCATTCCACTTTCTCTTGTTTCTGATGCACTGAGACTATACTTCCCAAAGCTTGGATTCTCAATCTTTAGCCTCTGTTTCTAGAGAATAAATTCTGAAAGAATTTCTTTTTCTTTTTCTTTTTCTTTTTTTGAATTTCTTTTTCAAAATAAATAAATAATAGTAATCACCTCTCAGCAACTGTCTGGCTCAAAAGTGAAACAATGTTTTTTTGATCACAAACCTAACAACACTCAACACTAATGCAACGTTAAACAGAAATTGTAATAATTTCACAGTAATGCAAGTTAATGGACAGCTTTTTATCACTACAACAAAACAGCAAGACACTTATAATTCATAGGTGAATTATAAAGACAAAAGTTTTGTTTGTGCTCACTTGCAGAACATCCAGCCCACACCAACGGCCTCTTTGCTTCAGGTTGATAGTAGGTAAGTATGGACATCACAGAGCAAACCTGATCCATCACTTTACAGCCAGAAAGCAAAAGAAAGAGGGAACAGGCCAGGGTTCCCAGTCCCATCCCTATGCTTCTGATAAGCTACAGACTTCTCCCTGGACCCCAGCTCTTACAAATCCCATCAACTTCCCAAAAGCTTCCTAGGCACGGTCTGTTAACATACAGGCCTTTGGGAGATATTATGATCTCACTATAGAGGAAAATAAAATAAATAAATAGTTTATAAAGTTATTAATGGTTAATAGTAGCAAAAATTTGTAACTCTCAGAAAAGACTACATTATGTAGAAAATATCAAGAAAGCCTACAGACTTGCTTTATAATCCACAAGGGTAGTAAGATGTAGCTGGATATAGAGTTTTGGATACCTAGAAATAAACCAAACCAAAGACATACAAGGATCTAACAAAGCAAAACAAAGTAAAGAACTATGAAAGGTTTCCCCTGTGATAACAAAGTCCTAGATAACCAAAGAGATACTGTGGATTGTGAGTGGAAAATTCAGTATTAAAAAACATCATTTTCTACCAAACTGTGTATGTTCAATGTAATTCCAATATAATTCTATTAGGATGTGGATGGGAAGTTTTGGGGTTGTTTGCTTGTTTTTTCTTTTTTTTTTTTTTTTTTAAATGTATTTTTTTTTAACTTTATTTATTTATTTGCCTTGGTGTTTGCCTGGAACTGGAACTACAGACAGTTGTTAGCTGCCATGTGGGTGCTGAGAATCGAACCCGGGTCCTCTGGAAGAGCAGACAGTGCTCTTAACCGCTGAGCCATCTCTCCAGCCCCCTGTTTGCTTGTTTTTTCATGGGGGGGTGAGGTATAATATAAAATTTATGTAGAATTTCAAAGAGCTAAATAAAACCAAGAAACTTTAAGAAAAAAGAAAAAAAGGAAGGAAGAAAATAAGCCAGTTTACTAAATCCTGATAATTAGAATTAAAATCATCGTAACTAGTGAAAAGGCACACAACCAGACCTATGGAACAAAACCAGACCTTAAGACAGAGGTGGAAGTTCCAAGTCCACTCTGTTCCCTTAAAGTCAGGTGGAATACAAACCTCAGCTCAAGTTTGTGTTAATATAGATAAATGTCTGTCTCAGGATAAAAGGGTTTCTTATGCAAGAGTCCTAAGGTACTGAGGCTGACTTGAGTACAGTCTAGTAGAATGTCTAGCATATAAGAAAAGCCCTGGGTTTGATCTTCAACATCTCATAAATTGGGCATAGTAGTCTGTAAGCCTAGCCCTCAGCAACTAGAGGCAGAAAGATCGTAAGTTCAAGGTCAGGTAATTCTCTACTAAACAGGCCAGCCTGGACTACACGGAATCCTGTCTCAAAAAAACAAGTAAGCAAGCTAGCAAACCTAAGAAACCATAACAACATAAACATAAAATAATAACAAAAACATAAACAGCATTAAAACTAAGGACTTTTCAAAAAGTTCCTTATAAAGAATCAAAAATAAGCTATAATGGGAATTTGCTATACAAATAATCAATAAATAGTTAATTTACTGACTGTATACAGAGTACCCAAACAAAATCACAAAGGAAAAATGAAGAGGGTGTAACCACAAAGATTTAATAGGCAATTTACAAAACAAGGCATTCGAATGGTCAATAAACACACAAAGCAGGGCTCAACTTCATTAATAATTCAGTAAATAAAAATTAAAACTTGGGGCTGGAGAGATGGCTCAGCGGTTAAGAGCACTGTCTGCTCTTCCAGAGGACCAGGGTTTGATTCCCAGCACCCACATGGCAGCTAACAACTGTCTGTAGTTCCAGTTCCAGGTAAACACCAAGGCAAATAAATAAATAAATAAAGTTTTAAAAAAAATTAAAACTTTACAGTGTACTAGGATCATGAATCCCATATACTGACCCCTCCTTGACCCCCCCCAAAAAAACCCCACAAACTTGGCAATACCAAGTAACAGCAACAATTAGGGAAAGCAACATTGTTGTAGAAGTAAAAAATCTTTACCATCACTTCAGAGAACAGCTTAGACTGGCCTAATAAGCCTGTAGATAAATAAAATTGCTACATATAACAACAAAATACTCTCAACCAGGAATTCCAGAGTTGAGTACACCCAAAGCAGAGGTTCTCAATTTGTGGGTTGAACGGCCCTTTCACAGGGACAACCCTACTTATAAGATATTTACATCACAATTCATAACAGTGACAAGATTACAGTTATTAAGTAGCAATGAAAATAACTTCACAGTTGAGGATCACCACAACCTGAGAAATTTTTAAGGGGTTGCACAATAGAAAGGTTGAGAATCACTGCCCCAAAAAAACTTACACATAGATGGGTCCCAGAACACATTGCTGTCTAGTTGTCAGATAAAACACTACAAAACCAAAAAGGAATGAACTTTAACTGCAAACATAAATGAACTTTACAATATAATTTTGGAAAAGCAAGAAAATAAAGGAAACAACCTGTAATACAAGACTGTTCAAATACCTTTGAAAGCAAAAAAGAAAAACTATATTGCTTAGAAATGCATCCACAGGTGATAAAACCAGACAAAGTAAAGGTTATCCCCCAAAGTCAACACAGTGGATTGGGAAAAAATCAGAGAATGGGCAAGATCTGCCTTGTTTTAAATTTTTAAGCTACACTTTCACTATTTCTTGAGAAAGGGGTGAACACATGCCATAGCAGCAAGGCGTTTAGAGAAAAATTTATCACAGCAGCCGTGAGATGGGGCAGCAGATAAAAGGTGTTTTTCACCAACCTGGGCCTGAGCCAAGGACTCATAAGGTAGAAGGAGAAAACTAACTTCTGCAAGTTGTCATCTGACACCCACATATATATAATAATAGGTTGCATGCACACACATACACACACAATAAATCTATTTTAAAAAGGGGCTGAAAATGGCTCAGAAGTTAAGAGCACTGACTGTCTTCCAGAGGTCCTGAGTTCAATTGCCAGCAACCATATGGTGGCTCACAACCATCTATAACAACATCTGTACACTGTATATATAATAAATAAATAATTTTTTTAAAAGAGGCATAAGAAAGTGTTAAAGAAATATAAAGAAAACAACCCCAACAGAATAGCTATAGTTATGGTATATAGTACCATGGTTATAGTTATAGTACATAGCTATAGTAACAGCTACAGCACAGTAAAAAAAAAAAAAAAAAAAAAAAAAAAAAAAAAAAAAAAAAAAAAAAAAAAAAAAAAAAAAAAAAAAAAAAAAAAAAAAACACCTCTGACTGGAGAGCAAGGTGTAAACTAAATATAAAAAATGAGTTGACAAAGGAGAAACCAGATTATAGAGAACCTTAGAATACAGGGGAATGTTTGCACTTTCCCACTGTCAGTATTCCTGATTAAAGCTGTGCCTTAGGGAACCTGCAACACGTGTGAATAAGATGGTAGAGAGACTGAGGCTGTGATTGCCTAGGGAGGTGTTCAAATATGCTTCCTGGCCGCACTGAAGTGGGTGGTATCCACACGGCACTGGATTTGAACAGTCTATACCTAATCCAGCAGTAGCTATTATTTGCTTTTTTGTTTCTTTTTCCCAAAATTAGACTGTAAGATTCATTCATTGTTGTAACTGAAGTTCATTCACTTTGTTACTTTATAGCAAACCAGGAGGAGGAAAGAGGCAGACAGCAGAGAGGGGCATCGCTCCTAAAATCAGTGCCAAAGCAAGGGAAAGGGTCAAGAGTTAACTACAACTCAGATCTACAATTCAGGAACACATCAGCTAAGCATGCTCATACAGTGTAAGCATTCCTAAGTGGAAGCAGGAAGTGGTCATGATGATGGCATATACCTGAGAGAACCATGACTAGAAATGAAAAACCAATAATTAGTGGCAGCTAGGAATGCCAGACAACTCAATAGGTCTTTGTTTTCTACTGAGACCAGGCACAGGAAGTCAGAAGAAAGGTCTTGTAAAGGGGATATAAAGAAAAGAGAAAAATGTTTAGCCCAAATTCTGAGAAAGTAATTAAAAAAAAAAAAGGTTTCAAGATTACAATGACACATGGCCATAAGTCCATCATCCCAGCACAGGAAGACCAGGGTTCAAAGCCAGCCTGGTTACATAGGGAGACTGTCACAGAGAGAGGGTAGGGGAGTAACTTCATCTGGAAGATGAAGAAAGTAATATAGAGTAACTGAATGGTTCTAGTCTCCCTCCAACATGTGGCTTAGAAGATAGAAGAAGACTAGATACTGAGCATTAAGTTAGTGAGATCAGGGCTGAGATGTAGATCGGTGATACAGAGTGCTCAACCAGCACTCACATGGCACCCCGGGTCCAATTCTAAAACAAATAATAGTAATAATAATAACAATAAAAGAATTTGTGAGGATAAGGTGAACAAAAGATCAAGGAAGTAGTCCGTATAAGTCCAAAGAGAAAAGTGGGCAGCACAAGTGAAAACACATGGAACTATAACTAAGCCAAGCCTGGGCCCACGCAGTCACAGTCACTAACAGACAGACGGGAGGTCAAGTCTGAGCTACTAAATAAGACTACATTCAGTCCTCAGAAATAAATAAAGTCCCCCCAAAAAAAAATTTTATTAAATTCTGCTTCTTGGCAAAAATTATAGCTAATCAAAAGTGGAAAGACAAGAAAATAAGCATAAAGTTTAACAGTGGGAGGGGACTAAATGAAAAACATGTTACAAAAAGAAAAAAATAAAAAATACAGTAACTGAAATCAAAAGACAAGGGTTTTAATGACAATTTAGGCAATGTTATCTCACCTGGAAAACAGTATTACTATTAGCAAATAATCTCTTGGTAACCAGGAAGTATCTTAACATCTTTTAATGCTCATGTCCCAAGCAGTTTCAAGGGTATTCATTCATTTAATCCTCCCATTAATTGTATGGAGATCTTTGAGATCTGTTCAAGATTGCCAGCTATAATGCAGTGTTCCAACCTGTGTTATCTGGGCCCTAACCCATTATTTGCTACTACTCTGTTGTGCCTCTCTAAGTTATATGACTTTAGTAAAAATGTACACAAATGTCTATCCTCTTGTTAAATATCAAGTCACAGGACAAAATGATCCAAACAAAATCCTGCACCATTAATCTGCAAACAGTTAAACTTCATATATGCATAAGCCATGTCCTCAGAAAGAAGATCAGAGAAGAGGCAATTTCTTGATATGGGCAAAATGCATGGGGCTTGGCAAGGCTGAGCTGAGGTAAGCAGTCTGGTCAGGAAGAAATGAATAAGAAAACTTTCAAAATCAGATCCCAGCCACAAAAAAATAGCAGCACTCCATGCAAAAAAAGAATTCAGCCAGAAAAGCTGATCTTCATAAAAATTTCTGGACCAATCATAATGATTTTTTTCTAAAGTATCTCACAGCAGATTTTAAAGAGCAATGTATTTTATATATGTATATATTATGGATAAGATCTTCACTTTGAAGAAAAGGTCCTAAGCCTCATTTCATAAACACCACAATAACAAAATAGCATCTATTTACTAAGCGCTTACTGCACACAAGGCTTCATTCTAAGCATTTTAGAGATATTGTTTCTTTAACCTCAAAACAACCCTCTGAAGAAAGTCCTAGAATTACCATCATTTTTAGGGCAAATAGAAATAAAGTCAAGTAACTCAGGTTTATTTACTGAGTGGCCAGGCCAGGCTACCAACCCCAATTTATCCCCAAGCGTTGTACTGTTTCTACTGTCAGGGAACTTAAAAGCTCAGCTATCATTTCTTCAGAAGCATTATTTAATGATCCTCAGTAACAAAGAGGACAGTACTCATTCATAACAGATAACTACTGATTACATACAGCATTCTGTCCTTGGTTTGCTGTCCTGACAACCCTATCAGCTCCATGGGCTTCGATTACAATCTACTTGCTGATGACTCTGGATTCTGGATCCTCAGTCTCTCCTGTGTCTCAAACTAGAACCAAAACTCTAATGAATGTTTCCGTTTAAATGATTCATAAGCTATCAAGGCAAAGTTGTCCAAATCTAAATTCTCATTTCCAGCCAACAGTATCTCCCACTCTTAAACCACTTCTCCCTGTACACAGGACCTCAGTGACTCCTTCCATTACCCAGCTAGCTGCATGGCCCACCCTTCTTCAACTTCATATCCAATCACTCACTCATCATTGCATGTCAACCTAAGTGCCTCTCTTGTAATGGCACATACTATTCATCCCCCTGCCTTAATTTTACCACTTTCAAGACTATCCTTAACTTGTATTTGAGCCTGTTTTCCACAACAGATTCTATTTTCTTTCTTGAGGCTAGTCTGGTTCCATCTGCTAACTCCATTCACAGACAAGAGACAATGCCTTTATTTCATACCTTACCCTCAAAGGTGTGCTTACTGTATGAAACATAAACTCTAGCTCTATTTAAAAGAAATGTATAAAAAGTGTCCATTAATGGCATGCCTTAAGGCCCCTAGACAAGTAATAATAACAGTTACAATTAGTAACAGTATTTCCAATCCCAATTACAAGTGTTTGGTGACAGTATGGGTAATATACTATGCTAATTACACAAAAAATGACCATTAAGTACCATTATTTACCATCTTTCAGATGAGACAACTAAAATGCAAGAGTTTCAGCAAGGTCCCGATTTAGAAAACAACACTCAGTATTTGGCTTCATTTTAGTCTTCCAGTAGCGCCCACATTCCTAAGAACTTATTTTACCTCTTAACAAGAAAATAAAATGCATGTTTAAAACTCAAAATAAAAAGAGGCATTTTACACCTGATCTTAGCCAAAGCAAAATGCAAGCTAAGATGTTATAGTTCTAAAATGAAAAACCGTGTTCCAAAACCATGAATACTGTGGAGGTCCAGAAGCCAAAAACGCCTTTCTCTGACACATCCAAAAACCTTCCAGAAGTGTCAACAAGCTAAAAAGATTCAGAACCATAGAAATATAACCAACCTCAAAAAAATTCACTTGAATACTGTCTTTCTTTAAATATCATGTCACAAAAATAAGGTTTTATTGAAACAAGCAAACAAAAAGAAAAGCCTAGTGCCTTATCCATAAGTACATTCCACAGTTAAATTCTACAAACATCCTTTAATTTTTATCTGGACCAGGAGGTAAACTACTGGGAAACCTTATCCTCAGTGGGTGGCTTACTCCTAAGAGGTGAACGCCAGGCCCATGCATAAAGCACAGTGCGGGTCGGGTCGTCCATCTTCCTCTGGGGCGAGAGAATGGGAGCCCACCGAGCCACGGGGGAAGCGGGGTGCTCCCATGTCCCGCAGCCCACAACTTTGCACTGCGGCCTCAGTGTGCGTGTGCAGACGCGGGTGCAGAGGCGCTGGTGCGGACGGGGCACCCTGGGTGCTGTCAGTGGTGGCGGCGGGTGCAGGCGTGAGCACCGTGGCCTCCTCGCCAGTTCCTTTTGTTGGGGCGCCGGGAGCCGGGGCGTGGGCGTGGAGCGCCGGGGCGGACTCGACTGCGGACACAAAGAAGCGCCGAGCAGCCGCACGCCCTGCGGGCCTGGCGAGGCGCGGGCGACAGGCCCGGGACCGCGCGGCAAGGCCCGGGGGCCGCGCCACACCCACCCACCCACTCCCGAAGCCCGGCCGGCTTCCCCACCGCGTACCTACTGATCTTCTGCGCGAAGGCACGGCGCTCCGCCATGGCTGCGACGGCGCGGGGCTGGGCGGCCTCCTCCACGCGCTCCCGTTGGCGCTCCCTCCCGCGCGCTCGCCCGTCGAGCTCTCCGGACCCCACCGCGAGGCTGGGCCGGCCGCGGGAGCCCAGAACGAGGGTACCGTAATGCGCCGAGGAGGCGCGCACGGAAAAAACCTCTCTCCGCCCCCGCCCTCTCCCCCCGCCTCCGCCCTGCGCGCCAATCCCGGCTGGAGGTCCGGTTGGGAGGCCGCTGTGGCTGGCCGGAGCCGGACGGGACACGGGGCGTGGAAACCGGCCCCGGGCTCTCACTGTTCTGCCGCCGCTCCGCACTCACTCAAGCCCGGGAAGACTTAGGACGGGGCCGCAGCCGCCGAAAAGTGTGCAGATCTGGGCTTTCCCTAAAGGGAAGGTTAGAAAAATGGAATGGGCCTTGTGACCGGGAGTGGCTGAGCTCGTTTCCGGCAGTTCTCCACTCCTGGCAGTTTAAAGCACCTTTCTTGCACAGCTCGACCTCGTGAGTGGGGTCTGGCTGGAGAAACAATGGCTCTTCTTTGTAGAACGAACTCTCCCGCAGAGGCGGAGTGGTAATCGCTGATTTGTGGTGCCATCGCCAGGCTTACACGCATGGTTTTACTTAATCTTCACAACAGCTCTTGGAAGTAGATTATCTCCATTTTAGAGAGAGAAAGAAATTCTCTGTGACTAACCCTTGGGTCACACATGGCAAACTCTTCCCGTGAATGTGCGACCCAGGCTTTATCTCCAAGAACAATTATTCCTGTAAAGAATTCTCTTGTAAGTGATCACAGGAACTCTGGCGGCTCGTTAGTGTATGTCCATACATGCATACCCATCAGATGAGCTAGCTCTATTTTGCACCCTTTTAATGTTCTAAAAATAACCTCTATCACTGAAACTGACTTTGTCTATTCTGTCCTAATGCACTGATTACTGAAAATGTGATGAAAAATTCCTTAGCTTCTTGCAGCAGCTTTCCTCATAAATGTTAAGAATTTAGTAAGCTTTATTTGCTGTTAACTGTGTCTTTGTGGAGCATGTTAGATCTAGGTCCCCCCTCTTTCACCACACGGACAACCCGCAGCTTGATGCCTGGTCACTTGCCCAGTCACAGAGAACTGAAACCCCCATTACGTGGGTCCCTAACTTCCTGTCTGTACTCTCTCTAACCTGGGTTCCTGAAGCAGCGCTCAGCTCACTCCAGTAACATGATGCTTTTAAAAACATTGGCTTGCTATGAGGACAGCCTATTTGAAGCAAGTATATATTTAACGTCTACTTAAATACAGGTGTTCTAGAATAAATTCACAAGTGAACTAGACACAGTTCTGCTCTCAGAATATTTGAGTCCATGGAGAAAGATTATACAGCTGCCCAGAGAATTCCAGCTTGGCGATTAACACAGTACCTGACCTTTCCATGGATAGGAATCCAGTTACATTCTACTTCCTGACCATGTGACTTTGAGCAAATTGTTTAAATAAGGGAAATAATTTTACCTATTTGAAAGCATGTTATGCAGATGCAATGAATTAAAGGTCTTGGAGTGGGGTCTGGAATGTGGTGGATACTAATGCTGGCTGCTGTGTCCCCCTCACAGGTGGTACTTTGTCCATCTCCTGCTTGACTTTGTCCTGGGTGCTTCATAGTCCCTGGATGACTTGTCTGCTCTCATGCTCCAGGCAGATGTTGTAGGCCTTTATCTCTGCTGGACAAACATCTTTTCAGTACTCTCTTAGAGACTGAGCACATTTTGCTTTGAATAGTTCTTTGTATACATGACTCACTAGTTGCCAAAGAGTCTAAAAGGACATTGCGTGCACTGTGAGGCTTTACTGGAAACAGTGAGTGGGAATGGGGCAAGCAGAGGCAAAATGTACACTGGAGAAATGGAGTCTTTAAGGAAGACTGCATAGGAAGTGTGACCCTCACCTCAGCAAGACCTGTCAGTCATTGAACAAGTTCAGGGTGGGCCAGTAGCCATGGCCGCAGGGTCCAGTCGAAAGGAAGAATACATGCAAGTCAGCAGAACAAAGTTGCTTTGGCTGCTCTGTGTTTTTGCTTCCCACTAGCCTTTCCAGGAATGCGTGCATGCACACACATCTCAGTCCCCTGTACTTTAAAGGGTTGATTCCCTCACCCCTGTATTTACGGTTGAGCCAAAGACCTATTCCTATCAAATGAATCAGCCGCAGATTAGGCATATGAATCAGGCCAAGACCATCAGGTTCATATAGAACTAAAGTCCTTACTGAACTGGGGACTTCCCAACACAGACTTCTTCCTGGGTGTGGAACCACACAGAAGAGTGAGAAGAGCCAAATACTGAAAATGAGTTCCTTAGGGCATGACATGAGCCTTGGACTTTGCTGGGGTTCTGTTTGTTTGGTTTGGATTTTTGCTTTGTTTCGTTTCAAGTTATCTTGAGTTGGACTTTTATTCATCTTTATCATTCAGGCCTTTATCCAGTCAATATGCATGCTCATTCCTGTAAATACAATGTAATTACACTTCTATTCTCAAAAAGTTAGACATCTGTTTGAAGAGGTAAATAGTTAAGTACTTAAGGAGTATCTTCAGTGGTGAGGCAGGAGCACTTTAGAAGTTGGTTTAGTACATTTAGCACCAATTTCAGTATTTAGAAATCATGATGTTCTCCCTGGACTGTGCACTGTATTTGAAGCAGTTAGAAATGAGCACAGTTTAACTCCTGTGTTAGCCTTTGCAGAAAGGCCAGTTGTAGTTCTGAAGTATGAGCTGGCTGATCATTGGCTGGGATTGAGGACTCAAGCTCCACACCAGCAGGGAGATGCCAGCAAAACAACTTATCTGGAGCCAAAGTTGGTTTCACAGAGTAGCTTCAAAGCAGTAGATTGAGGGGCAAGAAAGCCTTGTTGGGACATCTTTCCATGACACATGCAGGTGTTTGAAAAGCCCTCAAGCAGAAGACCTGGGAATATGGCAAAGGAAAGAAAAAGAAGACAGAGAGTCCTATGAATTCCTTCCTACCCTTTTTGCAGTACCTGCGGCGAGCCGCCTCTGTCCTGCAGAACGTCGAGTCACCACAACGCACGATTCTTCTCAGATCACACTTTTTTGGAGTTACAGCTCAGTTGTGAAATGGTGGAAAGAAGACGCCGAGCCTGAAATTCAGCCTGCTTATATAGGGAAGCCTGGCGTGTGATTGGTGCGCAACACAATGCCTCATTAACATATAGCTGGTGATTGGTTCAAAGTAGCCTCATTAGCATATGGCTGGTGATTGGCCCAAAATAATGGCTCATTAACATATTTGAGGACCGCATCGGATAGGTCCTTTCTCAATGCCATAGGCACATCGGATTGGTCACTACTCGATGCCTAATTAGCATAAGCGGCAATCCGGCAAGCTGTGCAAAGGCAAAACCGCGCCCTACATCTCCCCCTTTTTTGTTTTCTAAAGGCACAAACAAGATATAGCCCATACAGGTGTTCACCTCATGATGTGCCCACCGCTCAAAGGCTGTCTCCTGCTGCCAGGATCCCCGAGACGCCTTCCTGCGTGCAAGGCCAATAAAGGTGGCAGGGTGCAAAGGCCGTCTCAAAGGAGAATGATTCCCTATAGAGGTGCAATGGCAGCTAAAGCCTCTCTGTGCAAGGGCAATCATTGTAAATTCTTAAGGGCGGAGAGTCAGGCTGCGGGTGAGTGCCCTGCATCAACAGCCAAAAGTGCCTGAGTGAGTAGTACCTTTTCTCGACGTGCTCTGATGCGAATACGGCAAACCAGCCAGAGGCAAAAGGCAATCCCGAATAAACAGCAGGCTGCAAAAATTCCTACTCCCACCCACTCCTTGAAAAAGGAAAAAGCAGAAGAGAACCAAGAGGTAAAGTCCTCAAATGTAACAGGTTCCAATCTTGTAGCATTCAAACGCGCGATCAGGAACTTTTGCTTGAGGATTATCTTCTCGGCTTCCATACACCAACTTCCGCTTAGAAATTCTCCAATTCTTCGGCTTTCATTCAGGGCATCTGAAACTACAAGAGGTGTAACACAAACATGCCCTAACTTCTGTACACAGCCCACTTGTATTAGGCCGTATACATCTTCAATAGCCTCTTCTAGTAAGTTTACTCTTTCGTTGGTGGCAAGGATACCACTCAACAAGTGCGAATTAAACTGTACTTGCTCCTCAAAAATTTGTGAAGTTTGAGCCACAATATCATTAATTTCCTGAGCAGATTTGACTTGGCTGGCCATGGCTACACCTGCAGTAACTGCAGCAGCTGCTGAAATGGCAATGGCAGTCACAATAGCGGCCGTAATGCCAAAGTCTCTCTTATGGCGTAACAGACTCATCATAGGAAACTGCTCTGGATCTGCTTCCACAGGCATAGGGACAAAGGTAGGCATTCTAACAACTACTGCTGTAGTCACTACTGATCCATTCCAACACTCTGCTAACCAACAACTGCCTGAAGTGGTGCAGTCTTTACTAGAGTTAGTCAGGAGAAACATAAAAGGTGGTTTCAAACACACCAGAGCTGCTGACCCTGTGTAATTGCTAACCTTGTTGTTATAAGATGTTAATTTTAATTTTATCCTCGCTCTATGACCTGACTTCACCACACCCGTCACATTATAAACCTTACCCAAGGATCCTTGCAAGTTCGCAAGAGCAGAAACATCTGCGCTAGCCCCTGCCTCATTAATCAATACCCAGGAAAAGAATGGCCATCCTTCAGCAAACCAAGTTGTGTTCTCTGATTTCTCAACACTTCCCATATAGGGTCTCAAGCCAGGAGAGAATTCAAATCCTGGACTAAGCTGTCTACTTCCCCAAGTTCTATCTTGACAGGAAGTGAAGGTAGGAAAACTATGTATCAATGGTTGACAATAGGAGCAACTATAGGTCTTGTTGTATTTTGTCTATTCTTATTACAGTTATGTAATGGAACTATCCCTTCATGGATCAGGATCGTGGTAGTAACCTTCACCTCGTGATTTCCATTAACTCCTGATCCTGTGCCAGAGGCAGAACCAGTAGCTATCTGTTCCAAAGCCTCAGTTAACATTTGCACGGGAACTTGATTGTCCTTTAGGGGGTTTACCCAATGAGTCAAGTTTTTTCTAGCTAGAAAAATACAGTCATCAGCCTCTTTAAGACTAAAGCAAAATGACTGATTCAAATTAATATTACTAGCATTATATTTTACCCAATTGGTGGAAAGAGGCTGGGCACAAGGGACATCTAGTTCATACGAGGTAGAAAATATTGTAGGAAGAACTTTGGACTGAGCATGAACTGGCATAGGTAATGGCCAGGTCCGACTAATCCCCCAGAGTACCATCTTCTCTGCCTGCATCAGGGAGAAGATGGTCAGGAGTATCCATATCAGCTTCATCCTTAGAGTCGTCTTCAACGTGTCTCGTCAATCTTGATGGCACCCAAACTGGCTGCTTATTCTGTGGAGAAACACATAAAGATCCCCTGGATCAAACAATAACTCGATCCGGGCCTCGCCATTGATTAGAAAGTACATCCTTCCACATAACTTTGCCTTGATTGTTGGGTTCTGACGTCATATGACGTTCAGCGACAGTTTCATTTTTATCATTAATTTAAAAAATTTATAGTGAATAAGGCGAGAGAGAGCCTTTGTTTGGGGGTGCAATTCTCTGCTATTCCCCCTTTTTGTTTTTGTAGGAAATTCTTGAGCGTACGATTCGCTCGCTCTATTATCCCTTGCCCTTGTGGATTATAGGGCAGGCCTGTGATATGTTTCACTTGCATTTTGAGACAAAATGAGGCAAAACTCTTAGATGTATAGGCTGGCCCGTTGTCGGTTTTCAGTGTATCGGGCTTACCCTAAGCTGCCCAAGCTTCAAGGCAGTGGGTAATGACATTGTGAACCCTTTCTCCAGAAAGAAGTGTAGCGTGCATTACTCCAGAACATGTATCAATGGAGACATGCACATACTGAAGCTTTCCAAAGGATGGAATGTGGGTAACATCCATCTGCCAAATTTCAAGTGGAAAAATGCCTCTGGGATTAACTCCTATTTTTTGAGCAGGCAAGAATTGCACACAAGCAGAACAGCTTTTCACAATATTCCTAGCTATTTCCCTAGAAATTTTAAATTTAGTTCTTAAAACCGCAGATGAAACATGGTATAAGCTATGAAACTCTTGTGCTTGTGTTTCAGAGTCCAATGCCACAAAAGCACACATTGGCAGATCAACTTGTTCATTGGCTTTTGCCATAGGACCAGGCAACAAAGAATGTGCTCGGATATGAGTAATATAAAAGGGATTGGATCGATGCAAAATCTCACCTCTTATTCCTGCTAAAAGTGAGGCTACCATACTAGAGGGTTTGATATAGGAAACAATTTCTAGATTTTTAACAGCATTCACCACATATGATGAATCTGACACCAAATTAAAAGACTCAGGAAAACATTTAAAAACCTCTAAAACTACTTGACATTCTACTATTTGTGGAGCATTTGGACGGCACTCAACAGTTACAGGTGAGCCTCCTTGCACCATGTAGGCTCCTTTCCCAGTCTTAGACCCATCTGTGTAGATGGTTAAGGCATTGCTCAATGGTTGTTCCCTCGTGATCCGAGGAAACACCACAGGCTGTTGAACTACGAATCTTAAAAGTTCACTCTTAGGCAAATGATTATCAATTGTACCAGAGAAGACACAAACCAATATAGCCCATTCTGAGGTAGTGGCAGCTAATATCTCTACTTGTTTGTTCGTACAAGGAACTATAAGTCTGTCAGGTGTCTTGGCAAAAGATGCAATAGATTGTTTAATGCCTAATAACGCAACCTCAGCTGTCATAGATGGATAGTGAGACAAGGTTCTCATCCCTGTAGATTTAGTATGAATCCACAGTAGAGGTCCTTCTTGCCAAAGAACACCAGTTGGAAAGCCTAAAGTGGGAAGTATACACATCCAAATGGACTTGGATTCATCACAGCGCATTAACTGTGCCTTAGTAATTGCTTGCTCTACCTTTTGAAGTGCTATTTGAGCCTCTGGTGTTAGCTGACGTGGGGAATTAAGATCTGGATTTCCCTCCAAAATATCAAATAAGGGTTTAAGCTCAAAGCGAGTTAATTTCAAATATGGCCGAATACAATTTATATCCCCAAGCAATTTTTGAAAATCATTTAAAGTCCTTAAACAATTGGTCCTAATTTCTACCTTTTGTGGTCTAACATGTGCATTCTGAATAATAGCTCCTAAAAATTCAATAGCTCCTCCTTTCTGTATCTTCTCCGGAGCAATAAATAAACCTTTATCTTTTAATTCTTTGGTTAACAAACTTAATGCTAATTCTAACAATTCGATAGAAGGGGCTGCAAGCAAAATATTGTCCATATAATGTACAATTCTGACATGAGGAAATTTATCTCTTACTGGCTGTAAAGCTCTATCTACATAAAGCTGACACATGGTAGGACTATTGGCCATACCTTGAGGAAGAACAACCCACTGATATCGCTTATCGGGCTGTTCATGATTAATAGAGGGTAAAGTAAAAGCAAATCTTTCCTTATCCTGACTATTAAGGGGAATGGAAAAGAAGCCATCCTTAATATCTACTGCTACAACAGACCAATTCTTTGGAATAGCTTTTAACGCTGGCAGACCCCTCTGAATGGGTCCCATGACTTGCATTTGTTGATTTATAGCACGCAGATCGTGAAGTAAACGCCATTTTCCTGATTTCTTTCTGAAAACAAATATGGGAGTATTCCAAGGAGACTGCGAGGTCTCTAAGTGCCTTAACTGTAACTGTTCCTGAACCAACATAGAAGCTGCTTCCAATTTTTCTTTCGACAAAGGCCACTGAGGTACCCACACAGGTGCAGTGGTCATCCATGTGATAGGAATCATAGGCTCAGTGACCCCTATGAAAAACCCAAGTCTTGCCGATTAATGTTTCCTTGAGCCTCTATTGGTGTTGTAATGCCTTGTAAATTACGTCCTAACCCTTTGCTTGGAACAAACCCTGATCTAATCATGATATTTTTTGCTGTGTCAGAATAATCATTAGTAAGCTTAAGATTCATTTGACTCTGGATATCTCTGCCCCATAGATTGATTGGCAGCCCTTCAACTACAAAAGGCTAAAACTTTCCTTTTTGGTCCTCTGTTTCCCATGTCAATTCCTTAGAGCTAATTTTAGGAGCATCTGCGTAACCTAAACCTTGCAAGGTCTGCGAAGATGTTTGAAGTGGCCATGATCGTGGCCAATCTCTAATTGTAATTATACTTCTGTCTGCTCCAGTATCTACCAGCCCCTGAAATTTTCTCCCTTCTATTATAAGATCAAGCATAGGGTGGTCATTAAGAGATAGTGACGAAAAGCCCAAATCCACTCCGGTGGATCCAAAGCCCTTGGATCCCCGTTCTTTTGAGCATGCAGGGTAATTGTCATGGAAAGAAGGCAAAATTAATAATTGTGCAATGCAATCACCAGGAGTTATAGTAATTATCCCTCGAGGGGATTGACACATTACTTTGATGACTCCAGTATAATCTGGATCAATAACTCCAGGCATAACAATGAGTCCTCGTAAGGTGGAAGAGGAACGGCCTAACACTAGCCCAACCGTCCCTTTTGGGAGTGGTCTTTGCATGTCTGTATCTAAGGGTTGTATTCCCATGCCTGTTGTTAATACCATTCTGGATGTGGCACGGAGGTCCAGCCCTGCGGAGCCTGATGTGGCTTGTCGCGGGGCCTGAGTGGTTGGAGACTCACTTCCTCATGGGCCCCAAATATTTTCGGGCCCTGAGACCAGGGGCCCGCTACCCCATTTTTTGGACTAGCTACGTGGGCAGCAGGTTGAATAGGTTGCCCATTAATGTCTCTAACAGACCTACATTCGTTTGCCCAGTGTTTACCCCTTTTGCATCTTGGACATGTCCCTGGATTCCTCACTCCTTGAGGCGGTTTTGTCCTTGTCATAGGGGCAGCCTCTCGGCACTGTCTTTTAATATGTCCAGGCTTGCCGCACTGAAAACACACCCTGCTGCTGTTAGAACTTTTATTACTGCAAAAAGCAGCCACCATAGCAGCAGCGAGTCCTGCATTGGACAAAGGTCCTCCGATTTCTCGGCACGTTTTTAACCAATATTCTAAGTCCTTTCCTTTGTGTGGGGTGATAGCTCTACGACACTCTTTTGTACACTGCTCATAAGCTAATTGCTTTACTAGCGGCAGTGCAGTTTCCACATCACCAAAAATTCGTCCCGCTCCATCCATCATTCTAGCTCCGAAGTCTGAAAATGGCTCTGTGCTACCCTGAATTATTTTTGTTAAGTTCCCTGCGACCTCCCCCTTATTAGGAAGGGCTCGCCAAGCCTTCATATTGATGGTGTTTATTTGAATATAAACTTCCACAGGATATGCTGTCTGATTATTTATCCACTGTCCTTGACCTAAAAGCATATCTACATTCCATGCTGGCTGCCCATTGGCAGCGTTCTCTCTGGCCTGACTATGTGCCAGATCAGTCACAACTGACTTCCAATCTAAATATTGCCCTATAGTTAAACAGGCTCTGGCAATGTCTTGCCAATCAGTGAGTGTTAAAGCATTGCGCGTAAGGCGCTGCAGCAACATAATGGTATAGTTAGCAGCCACACCATCCCTCTTTGCTGCCTCTGCAAGATCTTTAATAATCTTATGGTCGATTACGTCATAATATCGACCACGGGTGGCTGGATCCTCAAATACTGGGAAGGCGGTGGTTACCCTAGACCACGCCTCTTGGAAGATGAATGTACATCCCATCTTGTTCTCCAAAGGAGGGGGAGCAGTAGCTCCAGCCTTTGCAGGATTGAAAGGCGGTGATCGACTGAGCGGCGGAGGATCACAACACTCTCGCTCCACAGCTACAGCCACCTCCTCTAAATCTTCCTCCTCCTCAGGTTCTAACTCATCTTGAGATATCTCTAAACCTTTAAACTCATCTAGGACTGGATACAGTCCTGACACCGGTGCTGAATTT
>PVIH01001263.1:47980-99474 GCA_004025045.1 Sigmodon hispidus | reverse complement strand
ACTATCCTGGCATATACTGAGTGCCTTACGTCCTCGCTGAATAATGTCCTCATATTTCCCATCCTTTAGGCAATAATAAATCATACGCCATAGTGGAAGGGTGCCTCGGGAAAGTGTTCCCTCAGTGTTACGTTTTTCTAAATCCCTGCCTAGTTTTTCCCAGGATGAAACAGTCAAACTGCCTGACACCCCAAACCACGGAGCGCTGCTTTCGATGTTTTCCAGCAGCCTATTTATGGCTCTGTGGGAAAGCTTTAGCCCTCTGCTGCTCAATATGGCCTGAATAGGCTCGTGGAACTCAGTCGTGTGGTTGGCAGACAATTTGTTCCCCATCCTGCGCTCTGATCTTATGAGCGACTTACTAGATCGGACACACGTCTGATTTATCGCACGGCCAGGGAAGGCACTCCTTGCCTGGTTGATGGCACCGCAGCCACACGCAGGTGAGAAAAATAAGGACAACTACGATGAAAAACACTGCAGCAAAGATTTCAGGCTCCATACCTCCTAGGAGGACGCGCATATCTGGACTACTCACCGACGATCCTCTCCGTGCATCGGTCCACTCCGACGATCCTCTCCGGGCGTCGGTCCACTCCGTGTGTCGAGTTCTGAATCAGTCTTCTCTGCGAAGGCACGAAGATTCCCGGGTTTCGGCACCACTCTGCGGCGAGCCGCCTCTGTCCTGCAGAACGACGAGTCACCACAACGCACGATTCTTCTCAGATCACACTTTATTGGAGTTACAGCTCAGTTGTGAAATGGTGGAAAGAAGATGCCAAGCCTGAAATTCAGCCTGCTTATATAGGGAAGCCTGGCGTGTGATTGGTGCGCAACACAATGCCTCATTAACATATAGCTGGTGATTGGCTCAAAGTAGCCTCATTAGCATATGGCTGGTGATTGGCCCAAAATAATGGCTCATTAACATATTTGAGGACCGCATCGGATAGGTCCTTTCTCAATGCCATAGGCACATCGGATTGGTCACTACTCGATGCCTAATTAGCATAAGCGGCGATCCGGCAAGCTGTGCAAAGGCAAAACCGCGCCCTACAAGTACCAATGAGGATTAGGGACAGGGCATGCTCCTGAGTTCTGAGACTACAGTACAAAGAGATCGAATGCATGCCTCATATGAGATACTTTGCAGGCAGAATATGCATGGCATAAGGTATAGTCCTTTTTTTCAGACTTGTCTTTAGGAAGTACCCATGATCCATACAATAAGATGAACATGTATCTCCCCATCACTGAAAGCCTCTGTCAAGGCCACATAGGTGTGGCCCAGAGGAAGGCAGGAATGGGGCATATACTTGGGTTTACTGCAATCCCAAAGTACAACTAGTGCTGGGCTCCTTAGCCAAGTGGAGATGCTTTCGCCTGGCCTTGTCCTTCCTCACACTGTCTTAACACCTAGCAAATGTAATTTTTGCAGGGCTCAACTTCAGGCCCTTAAGCCTAGCCATAATTTACCACTAGTAGCACTGATGTTTCCTCTGCTGTAATTCTGCCTTACTAGGCCATTGCCTGTGTATCAATGCTCTCTGGTCTTCAGCATTGTGTCTTCCATATCTAACATGCTGGTTGATAAGTTGTAATCCCTTAAGTAAAGAGTTTTAGTTAAAAAAGAGCCATCAGCTAAAATATTTTCACATACTGCTTTGATTTATGTTTTTCCCTAAAAAATGAATTAGGTACATGTTTATTTGGGTTACATTGCTGAGAAATTAATATAATGTCAACGGAAACAGTAGAAAGCCCTTATGGTACAGTTTTGAGCTCTTACTGTCATGGACAACTGAGACTCTCACATGCTTGGGATAGACAATACACCCAGGATTGTCCATCTGAGGCCGGATGTGACTCTAGTAGCTTCTTGACCGTTTGGTGAAAGACTTACCCTGAAGACATTATATTTTCACACAATACTCTGCACAAAGCTAAGAGATGTGGTCAGTGCCTCAGGTAGGAAACCAGCCTGTTTGAAAAGTGTCTACTTGGAAATAAAATCAGATGAACTGTGAGGATAAAGTGTGGGTCACCAGTTGTATGTAGTACAGATATCCTGGAAATAATACAGATGTTACAACAATCCCGCCACATAAAACATAATGTGCTTGTGGTTCTGATCCTTTACAGAGCTGGGAAATGCCTGCCGTCTGCACACTGAAGGTCCAGAGAACTTCAGCAGTTTTCCTATTAGCCTGAAGGTCTGAGAAGCAGGACAGCAGCAGGATGCTTCCCATGCACAGTCTAACAGGCTGGCTGGAGACATAGAAAGAGCCGATGTTTCTGCTCTACACAAAGGAAAATGGAATTGATCTCATTCAAAGGCACTGAGACAGGAGTTCTCCATTATCTAGAAGATAATCTGGCCTGCTCTACTCAAGCCTTCCACACTGGATGAACCAACCACATCAAGAAGGCAACTAGTTTTCATCAATACATGTGTCAGATTCATCCAAAAGCACCCTCACAGAAAGATCCACAGGGACATTTGGTCAATATCTGGGCACCCTTGATCCCACTCAAGTTGACATATAAAATTATGGAGTTTGACAACCCAAAGAATACAGATGTAAAATAAAAGACACGTTTGAAACAGTTGACAAATTCTAATTGCTGACTAAATATTAAGCAATATTAAGAATGATTTGTTAGAGGTTCCTCAAAAGGGTAAAAAAGGCAACTATAAATAGAATTGCCATATGATCCAGCTATACCACTCCTAAGCATACAGCCAAAAGGGTTTAAGAGGGTATACCATAGAGATATTGACACATCCCTGTCATAGCCTACCAGCCCACTGGCCTTAGCTTATTGTACTCTATCTTGTTTCCTATACTCACAAGCTTTTAAATAGACCTTCCTAAAATTGTCCTGTTTTGACTATATCTTCTGTTTCCTGTTTCTACCTTGATTTACATGCTGCAAAGAACTGTGCATATGCATTCTAAAGGACATCCTTTCTTCTCCGAATATACTTACTGAATTATTTATGAATGAGAGAAGACCTGACATTTACTTGAAAAATAACCCAACTTGGGCTTCAATTAATAGTTACAACTAGATGACAGAACATGGGTGTTCATTAAGTAGTTCTAAGTTGATAAAAGACCTCCAAGTAAGTATGATGCTAAAAAAGGGAAAGATACTTCATTGAGTTGAGAAGAAGACAGACAGACAGACAATGAATGTAACCAGCCTAAGACAGACACAGACTAAGATTAAGGAAATAAGAGCCAATTAGAGGAAATGCAGGTCAAGGGTCAATTTGGAACCAATGCTGACATCTTTCTCTTTTGCTTCACTGGCTTGAGACATGAGATCTGCTGGGTATCATTGGGTCAGAACAGATCTGAAGCAGGGTTGTTTAGGACTAGCAGGACAGATCTGAGATAAGCAGATATGACATGGACAAGGACAGAATGCTCAAGTTCGGGGAGGTGGAGTCACAGGTTTTATCAAGGGAAGATTTGGGGAGAAATTAAAGGAAGGAGAATGTGAAAATATCTGGGAAACACTTTTAACACACTTGAGGAGACAAGTAGCTTTTAACCTGTAACGTGAGAGAGAAGAGGATGGAAAATGACAGGGGATGGTAGAGAGGGAGATGAGTTGGAGGGTACTCATTCATATAATGTTTCATTGTCTCGCTGACCGTGGAAAGCCAATACATTACTATATAATGGCATAAGGCTAATATAATGGAAGGCTCTTACATTGTTTCATTGCCTCACTAAATGTAATGATGCGGGCCAGGGACAGGAATCTTTGAGGACATTAGCCACAACCAGGCAAAGCTGAGAAGAGTAGCGAGATGAAGCATTGCGAGTAGAGCCTGTGAACCATGACAATGGCCTGCAATGACCCATCAATGACATCCTGAAATCTTAGCTGGAAACAGCCGCTCAAATAAGGAAGGCGCTAAAACCACATCCCTTCTGAAAAGTTTGCAGAGAAGGTGAGGTTTGGGTTTTGGCTCAACCATGATCCTTTCTGCATGGCATCCCTCAGACGTAAGACAAAGGTCATCATCACACCTGGTGCCTGCTAAAGTAAAGGAAGATGTGCTGGTGTTGATAGCCTATAGCACTAGATTAAATGCGAAAAAGAACTATGAAATACTCTTTTGACCTATTTAATGTTTTGACATGTGTTTTGTTTCACCTGCCATGTGTCTTTGAACCACTGCCGTTCCTACTGCCTGCAGGTAGCAGAAGAGGATGTCAGATCCCGTGGAACTGCAGTTACTAACCATTGTGAGTCACCTTGGGAAATAAACCCGAATCTTCTGAAGGAGCAGCAAGCTCTCTTCACTGATGAATCATTGCTCAATCCTGTCTTCTCCTCAGTACTTTTGAAGAATTGTGTAGCTTACCTGTTTGGGAATTGACTGAGGATAGCCTTGCATAAAAGAAAAGCTAGATGATTCCTCTGGACAGTGTGTCAGATCGTAGTCACATGATTAAAGTCAATGATCGTATGTAGTCACGTGATTCTAAATTAGCCTGGCATCTCGTGGCTTAGCATCAGTGTTTGCTTCTGTGGTCTATCCAAAGTCTGAATTCACTGCTTTCTTTACTGATGTTGCTCTATAACATCAAGGCCCTTCAAGAAGGTGGTACAGTTGGTCAAGATTCTCCTCTGCTTCTGTTTCCACTTTTGGCTTTAAGGATTTCTTTAATATCCTTAAGTTCACCTAAGAGGGTAGATATTTCTAGTAGAAATATTTAGTTAAAACAGATTCTATAAAAATAACTCAAATAAGTAGAACATACTTAAAAATTGCTAAAAATTTTATTTTAGCTGGGCCTGAGGACTCCTGCTTTTAATCCCATCTACTCGAGAGGCAAAAGGATTGGAAGTTCAAGACCAGCCTAGGATACAGAGAAACTTCAAGGCCATCTTGTCCAATTTAGTAAAACATTATCTCAAAATAAATACAACAAGGCTGAAGATAGAGCTCAGTGCTAAAAAGGCTTACTCTAGTTCACGTAGCACAGGGTTCAAACCCAGTACTGAAAAGAACATTTTTTAAAAGTTAATGTTTATTTGGTATTTTTAAATGACTCTTGTAATTTATTTCTCATAATGCTTTATATTTTCATTTGTTTGTTGAAATCAGAAACAAATTGGAGAAGTCAGTTCTGTCCTTCCACCAAGGGTGTTCAGGGGATTGAACTCAGGTTATCAGGCTTGGCAACAATGCCGTTACCCCCGACTCATCTCACTGGCCCCTGAATCGATATTTTAAAGTGCTACTGTGTGCCAGGGCTTTTGCTAGGGACTGGTAATAAGAGTAAGAAATCATGGCTGGAGAGATGGCTCAGTGGTTAAGAGCACTGACTGTTCTTCCAGAGGACCCTGGTTCAATTCTCAGCACCCACATGGCAGCTAACAACTGTAATTTCAACATCTGACATCCTCACACAGGCATACATGCAGGCAAAAAAAAAAAAAAAAACACTAATGCAAATAAAAATAAATTTTTAAAATATTTTTTAAAAGTAGGAAAACAATTCTTGTTACTCAAAGAATAACCAATGGTAGGACAGTGTGGAGAGAGGTGGATGGAAAATGCTTTGATAGATCCAAGGGTACTACAGCTCATTCTAGAGTGCTCAGGAAAACTCCAAACAACCAAGAGATTCTGACCACTAGAAATTCAAGGTGGAGATGGTGCCCCCTGAGCAGAGCAAACAGCTTATTCCAATGCACTGAAGTGTATGGGCGTGGCTTATGCTGTTAAGCTTCCCATAGTTCCATGTGCTTGGTCCCTAAGAACAGAGGTAGGGAGTGAATAGGGGTGAGGTGGAGTGGTAAAGCAGAGGCCAGTGTATGAAGAGTCGGGTCTGTCACACTGAGGAATGTAAAGTACACACTGTAGGGAATGGAGCCAGAAGTGAGTAACCAGGAGTCATACAATCACACTTGACTTTCTGACATTGAATGTCCTGACTTTAGTGAAGAAAATAGGTTGACTATGTTTCAGAAAAGTTCAAAGCAGATACTGGAAGACTATCTTAAAAGGCTTTTGCTCTAATCTAGAGTATTAGTTTGGGATTGGTTACTGTAACAGAAGCCCCAAACACGAGATAAAAGTTCATTCCTCAATAGATGATCTGTGAATTAATGATCTAGACTTGCTTCAAGGACACTGACTCAGCTGTGTCCCACAGCTGCACATTCTAAAAGGAATTTCCTCATCATAATGTAAGCATAACAGCCTAAGGGAAAGAAACGTGGAGAAGGGAACACATTTTGAGTTTATGACTGGGACTCAAGTCTCATTAGTCACAACTCAGTCAATTATTGTTTAGCTTCAAGGAGCACTAGAAGAAATAGATAGCAGTGCACCCAGTTCAAAAACAGGATCTGTTGCTAGAGAGGAAGAGGAAGGTGGGTTTTCTGCATGACTACTAGCAGTTTCTATTATGCTAGGAAAAGAAAAAGGCCTGACTGAAGTAATGGTGTGAAAGTGAAAAGTCAAGAGTCAGTGTGAGGGGAAATCAGTTTGAGGGTGAGTTGATGAGCTGGTGTGAGATTGGACAGGGATGGGTGAGGGCAGAATGATGCTGGAGATGACTCTACATTCTGACTGCAGCACCGAAGTGGTTGGTGTTAACAGTCACATTTACTTACTGTTATGGTTTGGAAATGGATTGATGGTCACCATGGGTCCATGTGACTAAAGATTTTGTCTCCCAGGTGACAGTATTAGCAGGTTCTGCCGAACCTTGAAGAGATGGGAAGGTCCTGATGTCATTGAGGGCATGGAGTTTTTCTCCTACAAACCCTTAAACCCTTTGCAAGATGATTGCTACTAGGCTGGGTGCATAGGTCACTTAGAGAGCATCATCTTGAGATGCCAAAGCCTTGGGCTTGATCCAAATACCAAAAATATTTTTTAAAGGGAGGGATAAAGGAAAGAACAGAAACAAACCATGGCTCAATGGGTGAAGGCATCTGCTGCCATGCCTGACCTGAGAATCCACAAGGTGGAAGGAAAGAATGACTTCCACACTGGTACTGTGGCATGTGTGCACGCACGCGCGCGCGCGCGCACACCTCAAACAAGTAAATGTGAAAACTAAAGAAAAAAGAAAGGAGTTAAGTGTGGCAGTGAACAGCTATGATAATTCCATTCAGAAAGTTGAAGCAGGACCTCAGGTTGGAGGCTAGCCTGGGCTACATAGCAAAACCATGTCTCAAAAACAAGGAGGGGGACAGGCAAAAGACTGTGCTACAAGGAGTAAATGTTACCCCTCCTAGTTCTCTCTGCTCTCTGATTCAGGTGCAATCTTACCTTCACCATTGTGTGGCACCATAAGCTGACATAGCCACACAGTGGCCCTTGTTCCAAGAGCTTTTCAGTGCTGATTCAGCCTGTGGGCAGGATTTCTTACAGGTCACAAAAAACAGACTAGTATTTCACTTAGAAAACACATAAAGGGAGAGGAAATTCCAGGAGGTAGTGAAATACATGGTATAGTTTTGCTCCAGGCTTGAAGTGTATGTAGGACATTGGGACAGAAATAATCCAGTGGGCTGAGTTTAGAATCATCAGCTTTACAGGGGACTTCAGAGGTTGACAGCAGATGTTATTTGAGGTCTGAGAGAAGACAGAAATCATCCACCAAGAAAAGGAAGAAAAAGATGAGGACAGGAACCAAATTTTGAAAGCCAAGTGGAAAACGGATAATGAGGAGAGAAAAAAAAAAATAAAGACAGAGGCAGAGATTCTGGGAATGAGGCAAGGAAGAAGCCAAGGAGAGGTGCTTTTCAAAAAGAAGAATTAGAGATTCAGCGGCACCATGGAAGATGCCTTCAAGGACAAACCATTAAAAATCCAAATCCTCCAGCCATTAAAGGAAGAGGGTGAGCATTAGTTTTCATTCTGCGGGGCGGCTCACCCAGTTCAAAACCAGGCTCTGCTACCAGAGACCAAGAGAAAGACGAAAGTGACAAGTGACGCACACTTCCCAGACTGTGGGAACGAGTGACCCCTCTGGCACCTGGCACAGAATAAACTCGTTTAACCCTTTCTGGTTTTCTGCATTAGTTTTTTGTTGGTTGGTTTCTTTGGTCATTGTTGCTGTAGTTTGAGCCGGGTCTCACTATTGAAACCCTGACCAGCCTGAAATTCACAGAGACTCCCTTGCCCCTCCCCTCCTGTTTTCTGAGCGCTGGGATTAAACAAATGCACAGCCATTACTATTTTTTTTTTAAAAAAAAAACTTTATTTATTTATTTGCCTTGGTGTTTGCCTGGAACTGGAACTATAGACAGTTGTTAGCTGCCATGTGGGTGCTGGGAATCGAACCCGGGTCCTCTGGAAGAGCAGACGGTGCTCTTAACTGCTGAGCCATCTCTCCAGCCCCTGGCCATTACTATTTTAATCCATTTGATAACCTCCTGTTCTCCATCTGGTTTTTTAGTCATTTCTCCTATTTCTCATCCTCATGTTTTGTCAAGGTTAGCTCAGTTTAGACCTAATTGAAAAGATTTATTCAGAGAGCCAGGAGCAGCCTAAGTCCTGTGGGTACATCAAGTCAGCAGAGGCCAATGTCACGCTGACCCTCATAACCAGATCTATTACTGCTCATGCAGATCAGTGGGGCAGACTCCAGCCACTTCAAAAGCTGCTCCCTGTTGTGCCCTGGTTCTTCCTGCATTTAGACACAGCTTTTCTGGGATCTTCATACAGTATGTACATTTTAAAAGATGTCACACTTCACAAGAAGTACTTACAGCATAATGCTAGGCAACCATAATAGTTAAGAACTTGGTATTCAAAGTTGAAAATTTGTTACTTGGGAATTTCATTTAATTTCACAAAACTTATTTTTTTGATATACCAAATGATAACCACATCAATGCAAGAGGTCTCAGCCTCATGAGATTTCTATAATATCCAAATGGACTCTAATGTATTTACTACAATGCCAAGTGCAGACATTTTTATTAGTGTTCAGATAGCTTCCTCAGGATTTTTTTTGCTTTTGTTTTTTGGGGTTTTTTGTTTGTTTTAAATTCCAGAAACAAATACTACTATCTTATGTAGTCCAGGGTGGTTTCAAATTTCACATGTGGCTGAGAGAAAGACTTTGAATCAATTTCTGATCCTCTACCACCACTTCCTGATTACTGGGGTTACAGGCATATACCATCACGCCCAGTTTATGTGGTGCTGAGAATCAAACCCAGGGCTTTGTGTGTACTAGGCAAGCACTCTACCGACTGAGCCACATCCCAACCCTTCTGGTTCTCACTCTGGTGCTTTTACAGCTGAAATTCACTGTTATGTTGGCTAAATTTCAAATAACTAAAGAAAAGAAGTGTCCTAAGTATGCTACAGCACGCAGGTATAGCTCAAACGGTGCATAGATGGTCCTTTGTTGTATTGTATGCAATACAACCACCATGAGAAATACTGTGGACTTTTAGGAAGAGGGTCTGGTGCCAGGTCCTAAAGTCATCTTGCCTGTTGCCAGATGTGGCTGTGGACTCCTTCCTTCCTTCTTTCTGTCTTCATCGCTCCCCAGCCATGAGAGGCGTGGCTTGGCTCTTACTTATGTTCCTGCTCCAGCTGTGATGACAGCTTTGCAACAGCAAGAGCCAATCATAGACACATGTGCAAAAGTACCTCTATTCTCCTTGTGAGCACATTATCTCAGGCAAGTGTTATAGTGCCAGAATGCTGACTAAAGTGGGTTCTATTTCTGAAATATTTAGCATGAGGAAAAAAAAGAAAAAACTCTAAATGTCCAACAAAATAATTCATTTGTGAGTTGCTTAATAAGTGATGATTTGGACCCCTGAGATGAATGGTTCAGTAGGTGTGGCCACTTGCCGCTGAACTCAACAACCTAAGTTGGCCCCCAGGACTGTGCCGTAGAAGTAGACCTTTCCTGCAGTTGTCTTCTGCCCCCCTAGAGGACAGGGCATGTGCCCCTCCAAACTTAAAGAAATGTAATAAAAAATAGTGTTTGGGGGCTGGAGAGACGGGTTGGTAGTTAAGAGTACTGGTTGCTCTTCCAGATGACTTTGGCTCATGTCTCCTGACGTACTCAGTGGCTAACACCTGTCTATAACTCTAGTTTTGGGGGCTCCAAGGCTCTGTTCTGGTCTCTGTAGGCAGGTGGTACACAGACATACATTCAGGCAAAATACTCACATTCATAAAACAAAAATAAATCTTTTAAAAAGTATTATAAAAAGTTTTATGGCATATCACTTAAAGTATCAAATATCTACATCAAATATGCTGTCTATATAACCTATAACATATAGTGTCACTGATTTATTGCATTCTGACATCAGCCTGAGTGAAATAGGATAGAAGTAGCTCTATGATACTGTGCTTGTCCAGCATGTACAAGGCCCTTGGTCCAATCCTAGTAGCATTCAAACAAATAAGTAAAAATCCCATCATATAAAAGTAAAGTACTCCCCAAGGATCCAGAAATACCACTTCTGGGCATATACCCTAAAGATGCACATTTGCACTCCAAAGGCATTAGCTCAACTATGTTCATAGCAGCATTATTTGTAATAGCAAGAACCTGGAAGCAACCTAGATACCCCTTAACTGGAGAATGAATTAACAAACTGTGGTACATCTACACAATGGAGTACTACTCAGCAGTAAGAAAAAATGATATCCTAAAATTTGCAGGCTAATAGATGGATTTGGAGAATATCCTTCTGAGTAAGGTATCACAAACCCAGAAAGACAAGCAGGGGATGTACTCACTCATTAGTGGACTCTAAACAAAAAAGCAAAAAGCAAAGCATGTCCAAACTGCAAACCACAACCACTGAACAACTTTGGAATCTGAAACACCTTGGACTGGCACCTTGGAGCCCATTCCCTCCAGAGGAACACCTGACCCAGTCTTGATGTTGGGGTGAGGAAGCTGGATCTGCCAGGAGTGGATGCTGAACTAAGCCATATTGGGACCTTGGGACCTCCTGCCCTTGCTGGGGAGGAGTTAAAGAGACATGGAGAAGAGAGAGTGACTGGAAGGGGTGGGAGGGGGAAGGGAGCTTGAACAAGGATATACACGGGTAAAAAATATGACATTATTCATAATTTAAAAAAGTAAAGTATGCCCTATAGATTCCATGGGGATGTGTCTCTTAACGAAATGTCACTTTGCTGCTTTTCAAAAAAAAAAAAAAAAAAAAAAAAATCTGGTAACCTGTGAAATGAAGTGGTTGTTTTGTTTCTTAGTCCCACATTAATTCCTTTAAAGTGGGTATAGGCCTTTAAAACATATTTTCCTTCAACAGTGGATCCTGAAGTCTTCTCAGTAGACTCACAAGGGTAAGGTAGACGATAGAATATTTTCTTTAATTTTGTTAAATACAAATAGACTAGATATTATAACTGTAATTCTTGCTTCATGGCTGTTTTTTTATATGTAATTTTGCTATATTAAAATTGAAACCTTCCTTTTTGATTAAACAGAAAAGATGAAGTAAGGTGGAAATGTTTGTCTGTATGCTGTGAATATCACTCTGTAAATAAATGAACTGGTCTGGCCAGGGCGGGGCACCGTAGAAATAGGAGGGGAAAATTGAGGTTCAGGTAGTAGGAGGGCAGAGTCTGTCAATCCAGCCACCAAAGAAAAACCATGTAAGGAACCCAGGTGAGCCATGGGCCAATCCATGTGGACAGATAGGTTAATGAAAATGGATTGAATTAAGATGGGAGAGCTAGCTAGCAATGTGCCTGAGATATAGGTCAAACAGGATGAAATTAATATAAGCATCTGAGTCATTTTGGGGGGAAAAGCAGCCGCCAGCAGGTCTGGGCTTCTGGCCCAGATGGGGAAGAAACCTCTTGTTACAGGCTGGGATTCAGCCCTTTGCCTGAGGACTCAGAGGCATTCAGTCTGAGGATTTGGGAAGACAGGCCTAAGGAGTGTCTGGGTGAGAAGTAGCTGTGGTTTGTTCCTCTGTCTTTCTGATATTTCAGCTTTCCCCCTTTATCTGGCTCTGGGTTTTCGTTATTAATACCAAGTAGAAATTGTGCTAGCACGTGCCACTACACCTGTCTTGTTCTTACTTCTTAGTGGCTAATTTCCTGTTATTCTACTCTCCCTTTCCAGAACATGAAATTTTTATTGAATTTAACTTTTACAAAATGCTACGTAATTTTTCTCTCCTGATTAGATCCCGAGTGCCACACTACAGCTCTAGGCTAGCTGCAGGAGGACTGTAGGGCAGAAACTAGGAAATAGGATATTCTTCTGTTGCAATTTAAGGGTCTTCCGAACTCAGTTCTTTTGGAGCTAGATGGAAAGGCCATTGATGTGAAGGAAGGGAGCTAAAGATGCTGTCAGTTGGAGCTGAAACCTAGAACACACAGATGTTCAGCAAACGGTGAATGCCGAGGTTGGCTGATCAGTTACTGTCTTCCTCGGACACTCATGCTGCTCCCTCTAGAATCTCCTTCAAGACTCAGAGGAGTCAGCTTTTCTCAGATCTCAAAAGTATTAAAATGTTAAGGTGCTGTGTAGTAATTTGATCTGAACTGAAAAATGCACCCCAGGAGACTAGTTAAGACTCAGGAAGTAAACTTCTGAAGCTTCAGGAATTCCCTAAAACTTATCAGATTCACAAGGCCCCTCCCTCCCTAAGGTTTATATGCTGCAAGGTTGCTGAAGAGATTCTCTGTCCTGTGGAGCTGCCTGCAGGTTGTACAGAGAGCTCCAAGGTTGCAGGATGAACTTTTCGGTGCTATAGCTGCCTTTGAATCACCCCTGCTCCGATAAATAACCCCTCACCCATACACCTGCCTGCAACGCCAATAAACTCATTGGTTCATTGTGTTGCCCAAAGTGTAATTCTGTTCATCTACATGTATAAGTCCCTCTGCCTGAAAACTAGTGGCAGATTTCTTTTAACCAACATTGATGAAAACCCTATTTGGGGGGCTACATCCTAGGCAAGCACTAATCTTGACCCTCCAGTATAACATATATCTTCCATTATTTCAGGTCACGTCTAAGATTCTGGACATTGAGTGAGCATGGGATTGCAGGGTCTTTGTGGTATTGATTGGACAGAGACAGACAATGTCTAACAGAAGCTACACAAAGAGTCTGGGAATTAAAGATGTGAGCCTTTCTAGAGGCAATGCCCCTAAAACATCTCAAACATTCCTAAGTAACAAGCTCAATTCTCTCCCTTCTTTTTCTGCCTGTGCCCATGCCCATCCATAAGAGTTTTTCCCTGTAACATTACCCTTGATGTAGACTTATACATGTCATTCATTGTTCTTTTTTAAAAAAATATTTATTTATTTATTTATTATGTATACAGTATACAGAAGAGGGTACCAGATGTCATTATAGATGGTTGTGAGCCACCATGTGGATGCTGGGAATTGAACTCAGAACCTCTGAAAGAACAGTCAGTGCTCTTAACCTCTGAGTCATCTCTCCAGCCCCTCATTGTTCTTTTTTATTACTGTTGTTTTGTTTACAAAGGAGTTGGAGAAATTCTATATAAAACATTGTATGTGTTTTCTCCCTTGCCAGTTCTCTAAGGATAACACTACATGACATATATTAATCATTTCAGAACTGGCCGTCTTATTATTGTGTGCGTGAATAGTAGATTAATGGGTATATGTATGGAGTTTGGGGCTATCAGGTGCTAACCCCTTATGATAATGTGGTAGTTCTTTTGTTTGGAGAAGCCTTCCTTTGCTCTCTGCCCTTGTAATAGAATTCATCCCAGTTTTAGGTGCAGAAGTTATTTATATGTGACAAGATTAACCAATGTAAGTACCACTTTTCCTGGTTGGTTTAATGAGGGGTGTTCTCCTAACTCAGTCAACATAAAGCCATGAATATCAAGACAAATACCATTTTTTTTGTTAGTTAGGAAAAATGCTCTTTTACTATGTTTGTAAACTGCTCTAAGATGGAAACTACTGGGAGACACCTCCCCTGTTTGAAGGTGAAGACTGGAGCACAGGTGCGAATGTTGTCTTCCTGATTTGTTAAAAGGAACAAATACATTGTCCAGTGAGGCAGTCATTGACCATGTG
This sequence comes from Sigmodon hispidus, assembly GCA_004025045.1. Classification (NCBI taxonomy): domain Eukaryota; kingdom Metazoa; phylum Chordata; class Mammalia; order Rodentia; family Cricetidae; genus Sigmodon; species Sigmodon hispidus. The sequence goes on along the minus strand of PVIH01001263.1, from coordinate 85,403 downwards.
TGATGACTAAGCACCTAAAATATGACTCATCTAAACTGAGGTGTTCAACAGCTGTAAAGTTGTTTTCAGATGTAATACACATGAAAGAATGTAAACTTACTTTTTGGAAATGCTTTCCTGAGGTGTTGGGGATGTGACCTAGGGCCTTTTATGTGTCTGGCATATACTCCATCATGAAACTACATCACCAGCCTAAGATTTCTAACTAGACACTTTTTTAAAGAATATTTATTTTTTTATTTATGTGAATTGGTGTTTTGCCTGCATGTATAGCTGTGTAAGAGTGTCAGATCTGGAATTACAGACAGTTGTTAGCTGCCATGTGGATGCTGGGAATTGAACTCAGGTCCTCTAGAAGAACAGTCAGTGCTCTCAACTGCTGAGCCATCTCTCCAGCCTTAACTAGACACTTAATATTAAGCAAATATTGGAATGACTTGAGGTAACTGGGCCAGACAAAATTGATTTTACCTCTTTTTCTTACTTAGACCAGTGGGATATTTTAAATTAGACACGTGCTTCATCTGTAGCTTGCTTCTAAATTTTTTAAATTTTGCGTGTGTGTGTGTGTGTGTGTGTGTGTGTGTGTGTGTGTGTGTGTGTGTACACTTCTTTATACCCATTTTTCTTCCTCTTTTTTAAAATTATTTTTATATGAATTGGTGTTTTGCCTGCATGTGTAACTGTGCAAGGGTGTCAGATCTTGGAATCACAGACAGTTATTAACTGCCATGTGGATGCCAGGAATCAAACTCAGGTCCTCTGGAAGAACAGTCAGTGCTCTTAACCACTGAGCCATCTCTCCAGCCTCCTTTATACCCACTTTTATGTGCATAGTGCGGATGGAACTCAGGCTTGTCTGCTGAGTACTTTACCTGACTGCAATTCATCATTCCTTCACTGTCTTCCCTACTTCTAACATGTATTTATTAGAGGTGTGTGTGTGTGTGTGTTTGGTGGTGGGTAGTGTGTATCCCATTATCCCATGGTGTATAAGTAGAGGTCAAAGGACAACTTTTTTGAATTTGTTCTTTATGTCTACTGTGTGTGTGTGTTGGGGGGAGGGGAATCCCAGGAATTGATGTCAGGTCACCAAGCTTGATGATAAGTAGCTTTATTCACCAAGCTATTTCACAAGCCCCTTTTGGTTTGTCTGTTTCTTTAAAGACACAATCTCAATAGTCCTGACTAGAGTCAAGGCTGTTGCCAAAGCTAGCCTTGAACTCCTAATCCTCTTGCCTCACTCCCAAGGAGTAGAACTCTAGGTAAGTACCATCACAGCTGGTTTTTGAATAGTATTAGTTTGAGCTCAAGTTAAATAGGACTGAATTAAGATAAGCTGATAAATATACTTTTTGTTTAAATCATTTCAAATTAAACCTGATGAAATAGGTTGTAGTTAATAAATTAGTTATTAGTCTAGGGACTCGAGAGATGGCCCAGCAGTTAAAGAGAGCTAGTTACTCTTTCAGAAAACCCAAGTTTGGTTCCAAAGCACTCACATGGCAGCTTGCGACTGTCTGGATCTCCAGTTTCAGAGGATCCAATAGCATCTTCTGACATCCACAGGCTCCAGGTGTGCTACGTAGACATGCATGCAGGCAAAACACTCATACATCTAAACTAAAATAAAACTTTGTCTAGTATATTTTGTCCACAAACTACTATTTTTTTCTTACAAAAGGAAATGGAGTGCCAGGCTGTGGTGGTGCACGACTTTAATCCCAGCACTTAAGAGACAGAGGCAGGCAGATCTTTGAGGAGTTCAAGGCTAGCCTGATCTACAGAGTGAGTTCCAACAGCCAGAGCTACGCAGAGAAACTCCATCTCAAAGTACCAAAACCCAACCAAACAAGCAAACAAAAAAAAAAAAAAAAAAAAAAAAAAAAAAAAAAAGGAAATTGGTTTGAAAAGATACAAATCAACTGAAAAATTGATTTGTCTCTTTGGAAGTTAATAAGAAAGCTTTACATATGAGTAATATTGTTTCAAAGAAGTGTGGGAGAGAAATCACTTGATTTTATTATGACAGCAATTAAACTGAATAGCTATTGAGATATCGCTAATTAATAAGACTAACCAGATCCCTACATATTGTGGTTTGGATGTGAAATGACCCCTTCAGCTTGGGTTTGAACACTTGGTTCCTCCTAGCTGGTTGCACTGTTTTGGAAAACTCTGAAACCTTTAGGAAGTAGAGATACGTTGGAAGGGACCGGGGTGTAAGGGAGGCTGGGGTCTTATAGCCAGGTCCTACTTCCTCTTTATCCTGTACTTTTCACTGAAGAATAAAAGTGACCGGCCTCTCAAGCTTCTGCCACCACCCCTTCCCACCATGATGGGCTGCAATCCCTCAAACTGTGAGCCAAATAAACACTTTCTCCTAAAGTTGTTTTGCCGTTTGTTTGTTATTGTCTAGTGTTTGGTTAGCCCAACAAGAAAAGTCACTAATACAGTATGTTTCCATCATCTTTTTGATGTACACCTGTGGTTTGTATTGCATATGGATACTGTGTTGCAAAAGAGTTGACTCTATGCTTAGGATGGTTCTTTATGAGCCTTCACGAAAGACAGAGATGTGTGAAGTTCCTGCATTTTACAAACTGCTCATTAGCGCTTTTCACAAACAGTTGCCACCTGTCAGCACACACAGTTTCCTCTTTGTTCTTTAGTGCTAGTTTATTTGTGTTGGTTTCTGTGAGTTAGTTGAAGAATAGAATCAACTACGAAAGCGTAAACTGAGCAAATGAACAGTGTGCCTGCTCTGTCCCTACTTCTGCAGAGAAGACAGTCTAAAACCCCCTCCAGAAGAGCAAAGAACGCGAGAGAAAAACCATTTCATAGTGAACAGCCTAACCTATATTAAATCAATTTTATTTTATCCTCCATGAGAAGTCACAAATTGATACAGCTGTTTTTCATTTATTTGAGCTAAAAAATGGAAATCTCTGAATGAATGAACCTTAGTGAGCATGTATCAGAAAATAATAAAAATTTATCCTGGTTCTTTTCATAAATTTTATGTAGCCACAGAATGCTCCACATTTGTGCCCATGATGAATTGCAGTCAGTGGAGATGGGGAAACGCCCGTAGGGAGAAAAGAGCCACTGACAATTCAACAGCGGGAGCATTAGCTCCAAAGGGAGGAAATGAAGTCTACAAAATTAAGAATTCTGATTTGTTATTTCTCATCGTTTCTTAACCACGACTGACTTAAAGGAAGACTTTAAATCTTCAGGGAACAGCATCCTGGTAGGTCATACAGTTCTAAGGGATTAGTTATAAACATGCATGCATATGAGCAACACTAAAAAGGGGTCAGGAATTTGAGGGGTTGGGGGTCACAGGAGGAGCTGGAGGGGGAAAGGGTAGGAAAATGATGTAAGTATAGTTCCCAGGTATGAAATTTTCAAAAATAGGAAGACCTTAGGCAGGGCAGTGGTAGTACAGGCCTTTAATTCCAGCACCAAGGAGATAGAGGCAGACAGATCTCTGTGAGTTCAAGGCCAGCCTGGTTGACAGAGATAGTTCCAGGACAGCCAGAGCTACACAGAGAAACCCTGTTGCACTGGATAGTTTTATATTAACTTGGCTCAAACTAGACTCATCAAAGAGAAGGAAGTTTCAACTGAGAAAATGCTTCCAGAAGATCAGGCTGTAGGCAAGCCTGTATGGCATTTTCTTAATTAGTGATTGATGAAGGAGGGTCCAGGCTAATGTGGGTGCTGCCAATCCTGGGCAGGTGGTCTGGCTTCTATAAGAAAGTGGGCGGAGCAAGCCTAGGGGGAGCAAGTCAGTGAGCAGCACTTCTCCTATGATCTCTCAGTTAGCTCCTGCCTTCAGATTCCTGCCCTGGTTTCCTTCAATGATAAACAGTGATATGGAAGTATATGCAAAACAAACCCTTTCTTCTCCAACTTTCTTTTTAGTCATGGTGTTTCATTTCAGCAATAGAAACTCTAACAAAGGCACCTGCCTTGAAAGCAAAAACCAAAACCAACCAACCAAACAAACAAAAATTCATAGGCTAACCAAAGGAATAATAAACTGGAAACAAGTACTTTCATTTATTTTAGCTTATTTCCCCCAGAATTCCAAAGATAGTTTAGATAACCGAATATAAAGACACGTAGTCCTTTACAGGGGAGATTTATAGTTTAGTTGGCCTTAAAAACAAAACAAATCAAAAAACAGGTATGGGGTCAGAGAGATGGCTCAGAGGTTAAAAGCACTGACTGGTCTTCCAGAGGACCCGGGTTCAATTCCCAGCACCCACATGACAGCTCACAACTATCTGTCATTCCAGTTCCAGGGGACATGACACCTATGGCAAAATACCAATATACATAAAATAAAAATAAATAAATTTAAAAAATTAACAGGTATGAATGGCTACAGAGGTGGCTCAGTGGTCTAGATCATGCACTGCACTTGCAGAGAACTGAGTTTGGTTCTCAGCACCTACACCAGGTGGCTCACAACTGCCTGTAATCCCTGCTTAGAGGAATCCATTACTCTGCACTTCCAGTTCTCAGAATTCTCCTGGTTGCCCCATATCTACTACCTGTCTAGCTACTTGACCAATCAGCATTTTCTTAAACTGATAGGAGTGACAAATATTTACAGTATACAAAAGCATAGACCCACAGCACAGATGTGGGATAATGCTATGTACACTGTAAAGATTTATCATTGGTATTGGTTCAACAAAATGTTGATTGGTCAGTAGTCAGACAGAAAGTATAGACAGGATGACCAGACTAGGAGAATTCTGGGAAGAGGGAAGGCAGAGAAGCAGAAGCCAGCCAGATGCAAAGAAAGCAAAATGAGAATGCTGGACTGAGCAAAGATACCAAGTCACATGGCTAGATATAGATAAAAATTATAGGTTAGCTTAAGTTTAATATCTATATAGTAGTATGCTTAAGCTATTACCCGAGCATTTATAAGTAATATTAAGCATCTGAGTCAATTATTTGGAAAGTGGCTGCCCAGTATTTGAGAGTTTCTGGTAGGACAGAAACTTCTGACAGCCAGAAGCCAAAAGGAATCCTTCTTCTCTGCAGCTGACTTTTATAGGAATTTGTTACAGTGATGCAAACCTGAGGAACATAAGAACCAGTAACTATCCATTTCTTAGCTGATTCCTGACTTAGTAGGAAAAAAAAATAAAAATAAGACAGGTGGAAATTGTCAGAAGAAACGACCTTTACTGCTCATGAAGCTTCATCTGGGAAAGCAAGTAGACTCAGCAGGACTGATTCCAGATTTTTCAGATGTACCTACCCAGTTCTAGGCAAACCTATCCCTCTCTCTCAGGGTCTGCCCCTGCAGAATCAGAAAGAACAAACAGCACAAGCTTCCTCTACTCCAGCACATCCAAAGAGGGAGAAGCTGGGTTGTCCATATCCAATTTCTTTTTCAAAACCCACTGATCACCACCAGGGAGGACCAAGTACAGTACTGGCAAAGAGCAGGAGCACCATCCTAAGATACACATTCCTAGAGCCCTGTCAAGTGGAAGAGCCCTCAGAGTGGGAAAAAGACTCCTCAATCACACTAACTGCATACCCACGGTTAATACATCTATTCTTCTAACCAGGAGTTTTCAATTGATTGATTGATAACTCTAATATTCTTTATAGAAAATTTTCCATTGCCTTATAAAGTTCAAGAAAGTACTCTTATTCTTAGAGTTTTAATAGTGTCATTACAAAGCAATTACATTAAGCACCTACCTGTATGTAACCTTGGGATAGATGCTTTCATCTGCCAGGTTCTCCTGCTATGATTTCAAGAGAAGACATTTATTGTGATAGATTATGAACCATGAGTGCACCAGCGAGCTCAGTGCTAATGAAATCTCCAAAGGTTTTCTATCTTACTCAGCACTAGCCATAAGCTTTGAGTTTGACATAAAAAGACTCTTAATGTCTATTTGTTAGGTAAAAAGGGTCAATTTATATGATTTCTCACAATTTCATATTCATTTAAGTGGCCATATCTAAATGTTTACAAATTTCCAAATGAAGGAATTTCACTTGTGTTTGGAAGAGAACAAATCTAAGAGGAGAAGATGCAGTTAAAAGAAAATGCATGCTGATTCTTTTTCAAATATTTGCACAAATTATTCTTTCTCCAGCATTTTCTGCTCTCTACTATTCCCCCCTCTGTCCTTGTTTTCTTTTTCATCTTTTGCTGGTTTTTCTTACCTCACATCCTTCTTCTCTTCCCTTTCTTTCTCTGTAATCCATTTGACTTATTTGTTGTGTGGGTGCACGTGTGCCATGAGGTGCATGTTCCCGTCAGAGGAGGAAGTTCTCCTATTTCATCAATGTAACAAAGCCTGTAATATTCCAAACTGATCACAGCATTAGCCTATCAGTCTATACTTAGAATGACAGACAGATAGCAGGCAGGCAGAGAGACAGTCAGACAGGCATGATGGTGCTCATCTTTAAATTCAGTGCTCAGGAGGCTGAGACAGGCAGATCTCTGAGTACAAGACCAGCCTGGTCTACAGAGGGAGCTTCAGGCCAGCAAGGCTACATAGTGAGACCCTGGGTCAAAACAAAACAAACGAAAACCAACTACAGAAAAAAGAAGAAAACTAGATGTGGGAACATGTTTTATCTTTTTTTTTTTTTTTCTCGAATAGTCTCCTTTTTTTTATTTATCATAGCCACCGGAGGGTTTCTGAGAAATCTCAGCTTAAAATACATCTTGCATGTCAGATTACCACTCCTATCGGTCTTCTCTATAAGACTGCTTCGGGGAGAGCAGTCAGGAGCCTCACTTCACGGAAGAGACACACTAAGTTCCCTGACTTGAGAAGGTTTTGTTCTAATGTGTCTTTTAGCAATTTTAAGTGCCTTCCTTCTTCCTATACAAAGTAAGACTTATTCTCAAGGCAAATGTCTATGGGTAGGAAAGTTCTAATAAGACAGCATATTTTGACATCACCAATTTACAGAGCTGAAAAAAAACAAGCAGCAAGTCACAGTCAACTCAACACAGTGTCTATGAGGTACAACCTGGAATGACTTCTAGCTATAAGTTACATGCCTAAGACAGACATACTGCGGAAGACTGCTGGACATGAGTTAAAGACAGAGAGCTGCTCTCCAGAACTGCTATTTTGATATTTTTTAAAAAAAGCAAACAATGAACATTATTTCTGGAAAAATAGGAGGTGTATGAAGATGGATGAGAAGATCCTACACATAAGAAAAACATTCTAATTAAGATACTTTAAAAGCTATTGCAGATCTTTATTTGATACTAGAAATGTGGTCAGCTGTCATTAAAGTATTTCTCTTCGTCACAAAATAGTAAGGATTTAAACAATCCGGGGGGGGGGGAATCTAGAAGTTTTACAAAAATTTCTATGACCGGGGCACTAATTTTTCTAAAAAGGGTCTCCAAAATCTTGAGTAGAATTATCATACTCAGTAATGAAATGCTTGAGTTCCTCAACACATCGCTCACCTCTTTCACGTAAATTCTGCCTCAATGCAAACTGTATAGATTTTTCTAAGGAAGGATCTTTTTCAATCAGCATTTTTACCACCATCCCGAAAGTTTCACAGTCTTGTCGGTAAACCTGCTCAATTTCTTTGGTTTTTGATGCAATTGCTTTAGAACGGCGGCTAAGCTGGCAGTCTTCAGACAGTTCTGTACCATCTGTTGTATTTGACTCGGGTTCTTCTGTCTGGTCCATGAATAAGGGTGCCGTGGATCCCGTTTCAAACTCAGAAATCTGAGCCAAGTTATTTTCACCTGACGTCTCTAGCTTCTCACTGGCCCACTTGCTTGCTACCTCAGCAAGTTCCTTCTCAGTTAGCCGGCTGGATTTGTCCAACACCTTGGATGAAGAAAGTGCTGAAGAACTTGAGGGTGAAGTATCCCTTGATGTTTTCAAAGACCGGATGGATCTCTCTTTACTTCTATGCTGAGACTGGTAGAAGGAGTGTGCCCTGCAGTAGCTTCTGCAGGTGAGACTGGAGCCAGATCTGCTGTGCAGGGAGTCCTTCCGGCCTACAGGTGACTCTCTATAAAAACGATCGTCCCTTTTATGGGGAGACTGTTCTCTTGGATAATGGGAAGAGTAGGAACTTTTTCTTCTAAAGCCATCTCTCATGTCCCTGTCTTCAGCCTGCCGGCTTGTGGAATGATCATCTCTTGTCCTTCTGTAGCCATCATCTCCTCTGTGAGGTGGGCGGCTTCTTCGATCATGAGAAAAACTGGGGCCCTCGTCACACTCTCGGTAATCAACATGACTGTAATATCTACTGTAGCCTCCTTCATCAGATCTGGCTAGCAGAGGCGGTCTCTTGTCTAGCAGAGGTGGTCTCTTGTCTAGCAGAGGTGATCTCTTTGGCACAACATTAACTTCTTTATGGTAGTCATCACTGGGGTGGCTCCGAGCAGGCACTCGCTTTCTTGGAAGTCGCTCATAGTCATTCCGTCCCTCAGACCACATCTCATTTCTTGTGGAATCCACTACGTTCTGCTGCTGCCGCTGAAACTCACCAAGGCCGGGAACAGGCTTTACCTATAATGGCTTTTATGGTAAGGTGAAATCAACACACAGGTGAAATTACAAAGTAGGTTAAATTTAATGGCTTGCATTTTTCATCACACCTGCTTCTACTTTCTCATCACTACTTCTCCAAGGTCTCATGAGCTTTATACCGATGTTTCCTTCTCAGAATAATCCATTATCCTTCTGCTTCTCTTTCCCCAAAGTACCCATAGTAAAGAGCCTTCTTCCTACATCTATGGCATCAACATCAGACAGGAAGTAGCAACATGCTCTGGCTAGTACGAACTGAAAACAACTTTATTGTTTAATTTAATTTAATTTCTTTAGATTGAAGGTGTTCTGTTTTTCTTTTAAATTTATTTTATATGTTTAGCATTTTGCCCATATTTATGTCTATGCAACACATGTATGCCTGGTATGTGCAGAGCCTAGAAGAGGGTACCAGATCCCCAGGAACTGGAGTTATAGATGAGTGCCAGCCATTATGTAGGGCATGGGACTCGAACCATAGTTCTTTGCCATAGCAACAGGTGCTCTTAAGCTGCTGTACCACCTCTGCAGCCCATTAGCTTTTTTACTGCGGTGCTGGAGATTGACTTTAGGGTTGTAACTGCTAGCATTCTATCAGTGATTTTACTCCCATCCCAGAAAACATCCTTTGAAAAGGAAGTCGTCACTAAAACATGAGCAATGACTCCAAAGCAGGAGATTCCCCTGTAAGGAGGGTGGGAAGCAACTGTTTGATCAAGAAGAAAATGAGCAGCTCTTCCACTTTCTTTCTCATTTTGCTCCACTAACAGTTCCCAGTGAACCATTGTAGAAGGAGGTTGTAGGCCTGCGACAGCAAGAACAGCAGGCTATTTATTGTGTCCCCCCCCCACCGTTGCTTCCGAGATCTGCTATCTCTCTTGACTTCCCCATGCCTGAAAGGAAAATGGACACTCTGTGTTCCTCCATCCCTGGGTCACCGCAGTGACCTAGCTCAGCAAATGTCCCTAGAACGGTGTAACCTCTACTAGCATAAATAAATAAAGAGGGAGCGCTCAGAGAGCGTCTCCTACACTTTGCTCAGACACAAACTCTTGCAAGTTATCATTAGAGAGTGGCAGAGGGGATATGTGGTATCTGGGATGGTGAGAGAAAACTGAGTACTCCGTGAATATTTCTCCCTGGTTCCCCTTTAGCAGTAACCTCCCTCTTCAAGGTAGGTGGGAGACTTCGCTTGACTAGGAGAGTGAATCAGGTCTCCCCTGATCTGCCCCAGCAATAAACTCAAATCTGCACTCAGCCTCTGAAGCCTTTTCTAAGTGCATCAAGCACTTCAGATTTTATAATCGTTACCCTAACTCCTAGTTTGCCGGTATATAGAGTTGTGTAGTTCTTGGTTTCCAGGTTCACAGAATATAAAAGGTGACTTTTAAACATGCAGATACTCCATGCTGTCTCCCTGGTTCAAAGGCAGCAATCTAGTCAAGCAAGCAAACATCTGCCTCAGTCTGTCTCCGTGGTGTAGGGCGGGGCATTGAGAAATTCCACACTTGGCTTCTCTACAGGTAGCAAAGGAAGCAGAGAAAACAAGCCCCGCCCCTTCTGACAGCTTGAGCTTCATCACCGAGGAGTGGCTTCAGGAGAGGAACCAGCACTTCTAATTCGTGTGAGGATACACCTAGAACAAGTACACAAAGGACAAGCACAAAGAGTGTGTAGTTCACCAGCATCTCCAGCAGGGCCCATGGCGGAGGCACACCTCTTAATATAAGAATAGACGTGGATGTATTCCCTTACCTCGTGTGCAGAAGCCAGCATAGGAGTCAAGAAAAATGAAGACGTGTAGAACTGTGGTGTGAATAAACAAGTAGGATCAATCTTCAGAAGCCAGTACTAATTAAATGGAAATATCTAATATATCAGACAGGACATTCAAAGGATCAGTCATAAAGATCTTCATCAAGTTAGTGAAAACAGGAACTTGAACAAGGAGTTGGGGAATACATGAGCTGAGCACAAAAATTCAGGAGTCAGAAGTGACAGGGCAGCCTTTAAATCTAAGCCCTGGAGAGGCAGAGACAGTTCAGATCTCTTATATTTTTGGTTGTAAGCTTAGCTTTTAATGGCTGAGCCATCTCTCCAGCCTGACAGTTCAGATCTCTAAGAGTTCCAGGGCAGTCAGGGCTACATAGTGAGTCTTTGTTTCAAATCACTACAAAACACCACACAGAAAGGAAGAAAATATAAAACTTACTAATAAAACAAGTGTATTCAATTCAAAACACCCATTTCTGTATGGCAGTGTAAAAATCAGCTATATCTCTAGTGTGAAGTTTTAAAGACAAAACTATTAAAATAACTATAGTCAAAATAATGTGTTAAGGGGCACAAGTTGTAAAAGATACAAACTATCAACAAAAACCAACAGATTGTTCAGAAGAAGAATAAAAGTATAAAGTTTGAGGCTGGGTGTGGTAGCCCATGTCTTTAACCTCAGCACTGGGAATACAGAGGCTGGTGAATCTCTGTGAGTTCAGTCCCAGCCTGGTTTATATAGACTTCAGGCCAGCCAGACCTATACACTGAGATCATGTTTCTGTTTTGTTGGTTTTTTTGATTTTTTTTTTAAGTATTGCAAGTTATCAAAGTTATTGGCATTATCAGATTAAAATAGTTACCAGTACAATATAATATGCTTTACATAATCCATATGGTAACTGTATTATTAACTTTTCTTACTGCTGGGACAAAATACTGGACAGAAGTAACATAATTAATGGAAGAAAGGGTTTATTTGTGACCACATTTTGAGGATGTGGTCAACTGTGGAAGGGAAGGAAAGCTTGGGAGCAGGAACCTGGACAGTCGGTCACATTGTGACTGTAGCCAGTCATCAGAGAGATGAATGCTGGTACATGCTGTGGGATATTGCTCTTGTACACTGTAAAGATTTGTTGCTTGTATTGGTTTAATAAAACACTGATTGGCCAGTAGGAAGTATAAGTGGGGCTAGCAGATGAGGAGAATTCTGGGAAGAGGAAAAGCAGAGAGGAGACTTGAGCTAGATGCAGAGGAAGGAAGATGAGAATGCTGCTCTGAGAAAAGGTACCAAGCCACATGGCTGAACATAAATAGAATCATGGGTTAATTAAAGAGTAAGAGTTAGCAAATAATAAGCCTGAGCCATAAGCCAAACAGTTTATAATTAATATGAGCCTTTGCCTGATTATTTGGGACTAAATGGCTACAGCACTGGTTGAGTGTAACAGAGAAACACCAGACTACAGATATTCAGCTCAATTTTATTCAGTCTGCAACCACACCCATGAGATGATGCATCCACATTCAGGATGTATCTTCTTTCCTTGTCTAAACTCTTCTGGAGACACTTATCATAGGTATCCACAGGAATATATTTCTAAGGTGATTATAAATCCAGTCAAGCTGACAATAAATATTGACAATGATTGTCAACATGCCACACAAACACATCACTTTAAATCATAATATTTCTCCTCAGTCCCCAAATCTCATTCTCATAATGAGTCTGTCTCTAAACATATCCACAGTGTTAGTATGCCAGCACTGTTCAAAAGTCCAGAAGTCTGCTTTTACACTCAAGACAAACTCAACTGTGAGCTCCTAGGATATCAAATGCCAAATCATATACTTCTAGTTCACAATGGCACAGAATAAGCATTCCCCTTCAAAAGAGAGAGATAGGGACACAGCAGGTAAAGATCAGACCATAGAAGGACCAAAATCCAATAGGGAAAACACCAAATCCTTGAGCTCCATATCCAGCTTTTAGACTCATGATGGGATCCCCTCACTCATTTTTCCTGCCAGTTCACCAACTGGAGGCCAGCTCCTTTTTGAGCACTAGCAGGACAATTAAAGAGTTTTCCTTGCATTAACCTACAGAAGTGCCAAGGGATTTCTCACCGAGAAGGCATATTACTTCTATAACAGTTGCTTTTACAGAGGACTCAGGTTCAATGCTCAGCACCCACATGGTGGCTCATAGCCATCTGTAATTCCAGTTCCGGGAGATCCAAGTGCCCTCTTCTGACCTCCCTGGTAAGGCATGCACAAGATGCACAAATATATATGCAGGAAAAAACACATAAAATAAAACTAAAAATGTTTTAAAAAGTTTTCCACAAATTAATCAGGTCCAATGTGGAGGATTTTTTTTTTTTTTTTTTTTTTTTTTTACTATCATAATGTCCTGTTATGAGAAATCTGCATATTGCATCATGGAATTTTTCCTTTCTTTGTATTTAAAGGACTGCCTGAGGGGTCATTTGTCTGTCACTTTTATCCCCTTTTCCCCTTTGATGTCAAATTCTTCCCACATACTCCACGTTTTTAAAACTCAAGCGGGGAGGCTGGCGAGATGACTCAGAGGTTAAGAGCACTGATTGTTCTTCCAGAGGTCCTGAGTTCAATTCCCAGCAACCACTTGGTGGCTCACAACCATCTATGATGACATCTGGTACCTTCTTCTGTATACTGTATACATAATAAATAAAACTTTAGAACCCAAGAAGAGATTCTAGCACAAAGAGAACTTTTCCTTTCTCTGTGGCTATAAGGAATAAGTACCAACACCTCCTCACCATCCTAGTGTTTCTGCTAATCTGAAGGACAGCAGCTATATCCCTTCCCCATTGTGTTGCTCTGTAGGGGAATTATTTTGCATTGTAAATAATTGTCCCGCCTACTGATTTAATAAAAATGCTGATTGGCCAAAGGCAGACAGGAAGTATGGGCAGGGCTACCAGACTAAGAAAACTCTGAGAGTAGAAGAACAGAGCCACCAGAGGGATGCCAGGAGACACAAAGGAAAGAAGTTAAAATGCTGCTGAAAAAGATACCAAGCTGCGTGGTTGAACAGGACAAGAATAATGGGTTAGTTTAAGAGCAAGAGCTAGTTAGCAATATGCCTGGATCCTAGGCTGATCATCATAAAATGAATATAAGCTTTTGTATGTTTTTTGGGGGGCCTAATGGGGCTGAGAGCAGGCCCAAACCTTTAGGCTAGATGGGAAAGTCTGGGCCAGAAACCTTTTACAACATTGCTCCCTGGGGGAGGAGTCACAGCTAACAAAGGATCTCAACCTCTGTCATAAAAAATAAGAATCAGCTACCTGTAGGTACTTTGGAAGACACTCCTAAGCAAGTGTTGGGAGGAAGATGTGGAAACCTAAGAAATGTGCTGTGCTGTGGAAAATGATTTGGTGTGGCCCAGAACCCAAGATCACAAGGGCAGAGGCAGAAGCAAATGCTATCTTGGGAGACAAACTCCATTTCATAAACAGTGTTCTACAACATGCTAAGAAGTGTGCATTCCTTTGTAAATTATATTTGCATACTAGCCACACCTATTTTTCTTTTGCTGTTGGTAAGAAATAGGCTTTGGACTCCATGGGGTGACATAAAATAAAGGGGTTGCTGCTGGCAGGGCAGCTCCTCCAGAATCAAAATCAAAAGTCTGTGAACTGAGAGGTCCTACCGTTTCTTTATGATCCATCCATGTTTCAATCGCACAGACCTCCCAACCTAAATTACCACTGAGCACTATCTGAACACAGGCTTTTCTTGAAGGTCCTAATTTTGCTGTGTTGACTTTAGTGACTCTATTATTGGAAAAGGAAGCATTTGTGCTTCAAATACAGGAAATCTAAACAATTAGCTCCCGTGGACTAGCAGCCTGCATTAAAGCCTGGGATTGGATGTCTTTGTTTCATGTTAGGCTATTGAGGAAGTGTTTTACAGGCTGGAGTCTTGGCTTTACTAGGTTGTTTGGAGTCAATAGGGTCAGCTGGGAGATCTTGAACACTGATTATTCTTTGTATGGGAAAAAGCTACACCAGAGAGACTTTCAGAAGGGCGGAGCGCATTCTTTAACATGTATTGCAATTTGGGTATTCAAAGGTAGGAAGGGCCACTTGTGCTGGCCAGAAAACTGGTGTGGGAAGAAAAGAAAATAGAAACAGTTGTTATGTGCTGTTGCTGGGGAAATTCACCCCCCAGAGGCAGAGAAGTTGGTGGCTGAGAAACACAGGGTGGCTAATATAGGCAGGCAGAAAGAGGGGAGTGTCACCAAGGGCAGTGCCAGGGATGTAGAAAAGCCCAACTTGAAACTGAAATAAGCAAAAGAGCTCTGTATTTTCTGATAAACCATTCTGAACAAATCATTTTGCCAAATGAGAAAAATTATATATATCCTGGGGCAATGTTATACATTCAGAAAGCTGATCATTTTTTTCTTTTAATTTTTAAGATTTTTATTTTTTGAGGCTAAAGAGATGTCTCAGAAGGTAAGAGCACTGACTACTCTTGTGCAGGTCCTGAGTTCAATTCCTACCACCCATATGGTAGCTCAAACCCGTCTGTGATTCCAATTCCAGGGTGCCTGACACCTTCTGGCCTCTATAGACACCAGTCATACATACATGTAGATAAACATTCATTTATAGAATATAAAAATAAATAAATCTAAAACAAGATTTTATTTGCGTGTGTGTGTGTGTGTGTGTGTGTGTGTGTGTGTGTGTGTAGAGGCTAATGGAGAATGGCAGATGTCAGAGGGCAGATCTCCTGGAGCTAGAGTTATGGGAGGTTATAAGCACTAAGAATCTAACTTCAATTCTCTGCAAGATAGAAAGTAAGTGATCTAACAGCTGAGCCACCTCTCCAGAGCCCTACTTATTATTTGTAAAGATGGTTACTTGCAAGCATGAGATAAGACTTCCTGAGTTCAAATCTCTGTGCTGTCCTTTACCAGATGCCTGATCCTTGTGAGTTTCTCTGTCTCTGTGTTTCTTTATCCTTATCCATAGACAGAGAATAACAATGTCATTCATTTCTCAGCCTCAAACTGTTTTCATGTAAAGCGTTTAGGATTTTTTATGCTTGGGAAAAGGTCTACTGATGCAAGGAAGCAAACAGGGAAGTAAAACAGTAAATCAGCAACATGCTGCTGGGGGTGGGGTGGTGAGTGAAAGACTATATAGGGCTGTGAAATTTAAGCTGTCATCCAAAGGAGGAGTAAGAATCGGTAAAGTTGTGGAATAATCTTTTTGTACACTGTGAAGATGTGTCACTCTGATTTGTCTAATAAAAAACTGAACAGTCAATAGCTAGGCCGGATTTCCAGGCACAGTGGACACTTGAAGGAAGAAGGTAGGAGGTGCTGAGAGACAGAGAGCAAGCAAGACACACAGGAAGAGAGAACATTTATGAGCCCTGTGGCAGCACGTCGATGAAAAGATATGGGTTAGTTTAAGTTACAAGAACTAGTTAGAAACAAGCCTACGCTATCAGCCAAGCTTCCATAATTAATAAGAAGTCTCCATGTGGTGATTTGGAAGCTGGCCGGCAGGACAGAGAAAGACACAGGAATTACTAGAGAATTTCTCAAACAGGAAATGCTGACTGCATAGATGACAGGAAGGAAGAACCTTATTTGAAGAATACTGGGGAGGGAGTGGAGAGGTGAGACCTCTCCCCTGTGTGACAAAACAAAGTGAGCAAGAAAAAGTTGTATTGATTAGTTGCTTTTCCATTAACCAAACACAACAGACCTAAAACAGTGCTCATCTGTGGCCTAGATTGGTTGGTGTCCGGATGAGATTGACTGAGCTCCCTGCTGGGCTCACACAGATTGAAATCAAGGACTGGGCTTTCATGTGAAGGCTGAAGGGAACCCAGTTCCAATGTCATTTGGACCTTCATAGAACTCAGTGCCTTGTTAGTATAAGACTGGCATTCTCATGACCTCACTGGTTATCAGCGGGGGCATTTCTTTTTAAGGAAACCTGCCTCCATCTTTTGCCTCCTAGCCTTTTTTAAAGCAGGAAAAGAGAGGGCCAAATCTTTCTTGCCTTTAGAATGCTTCTGACTTCCCCTTCTGCCTCCACTTTTAAGGGTTCAGATAACCACATCCCCTTTGCTATATAATATAGTGCAAACATGGGAATAACTGCAAGGGATGGAGATGCTGGGGCCCAAAATTCTGCCTGCCACATGCGGGAAATGCATTTTGTGTGAAATTAAGTTAAAGCATGTAAAAAGTCATAGGACCAATAGGGAAATACTGGTACTCTAGGCAGCCCAGAAAACCTAACAATTTTAGCCCATGTCACCATCTGATTTATATTTCTAAAAGAAAATGGAAAACATGATTCTATATTATTTTTCTTTCAGCTTAGTGGCTATGCAAGAATCTACTGATATTTTAATTATCATCTGCTGCTCCATGACCTCTCAGCCAGTGCCCCACAGGCCACTCACACACAAGCCTGATGTGGCTTTCAGTCATGGGGTCTCGGCTATGCCACAGCTGTGATATGTAGGTTTAAATTAAATCTCTATGATTCTATTTATTAGTAAGACTCAGAAGTCAAAAGTGGGCGAAAACCTGGTAGCTCAGAGAGGCTGAGTTACAACTTGCTGACCTTGCCTTTTGACCAGAGACACTGCAAGAGATACATCTTTTTTTTTCATCCCAGAAGAAAATGAGCTCAAAATTTAGTCCTCACCCTTTTGGTCTTATTGTCTAAACTGCTGGCTTCTCTATGGCAAGTTTGGTCAGTTTGTCACTGACCTAATGTATAACTTTATTGGCAAGTTTTGGGAGTGTCAGAGTGTGATCAAAATATCCCACAGCAGTTCCATGTGGAGCAGAATAATGAACCAGGAGGTTGGAAGCAGAGGCAGAGAGGTACAGGCTATCCAAATACAAATGGAAGTTCCTTGTAGGTTGGTAGTAGCAGTGGGGATGCAAAGAGAGCATGCTTCTGGCTGTTTTTGGGTTAAACCATGGAAAGGTGAACAAGCAAAGGTACAGAAATTGTAGGGGAAAGAAATAGTCAGCTTAGAGAATGGTGGTGCCATTAAGTGGGATGGGGAAGAAAAGGTCGGTATTCTAGAGTCTGGAGGGGGCTTGAAAACCTCAAATTCTGTTTGATCACTTAGTATCTGAGGCTCTCACCTCAAAGGGAACAGGAGATAGTTTATTCCGGACCCAATGGTGGGTGACCATGACCCAGAAACAGATTTAAGTTACCGCAAATTCCATGTTCTAGTATGGTAGCAGCTTCATGAAGTTTTATAGTAAGAACAAAGAAAGTCATATATCAAGGCACCTTTTCAAAATACATTGATGGCAATATTAACTAGGTGGTTATAACAAAGCAGAGAAACCCTAGCTAGGGCCTCAGATTCTTTGATGACTCTTAGACAGCGGGTTGGTAAAAAACTGGACTTTGTTAATGTATCTCAATGTATTTTTAATCTATTAGCCACAGATATTAGGTCTGACACAGAGGTGGGTGACTAATGACTATTTAGGGACCTAAATGGTACCCAAGGTCAACCACAACCTCTCCAAGATCCAGTCAGCCAATCTGCCTTTGCTGACACAGCTTCTTCCCAGGGATTCTCCTGCACAGTTGGCATTTAGACCTCTGCCTCCGCTTCACATCATGTCCAGCCCTCCACAGTGCAGCCACCACAGAGGGTGTTTTCAGCCTTCTTTTGTCTCTTCCCCCAATCTCAATCACAGACAGCTTTGATGCATAGAATAAAATTGTTTTGTTTTGCTTAACACCATCTACCAGATCCTCTACCACCTGGCTCCTGGCCACCTCTCTGACTTCATTTCCCTCCTTGTCCTTTGGGTCTTGGTGGCACCAGCCTTCTCCTAATGCCTGTTTTGCAAACCTCTTCCCATAGCTGAGCTTTTGCACTTACATTTTTTTTTTCCTGCAAAATCTTTGGATATTTGAAGGCCTCCTTTGACTTTTTAAGATTTCTGCACCAATACCTCCCTGGAGAAAAGTCATTTATTTAGACTCTCCTGTGTAACACTAGCAACATTGGTGCCGGGGAGATGGCTTGGTCACTCATGAGCTTGATAACTGAAGTTTGATCCCCAGAACCCACTAAAAAACTGGACACTGGTGTACACTAGTGATCTCAACACTGAGAAGGCAGAGACAAGAGGATGCCTGGGACAGGGGTGGGGGTTGGTGTCACTGTCCAGCCAGTCTTGTTTTTAATCTCTGAACTCTGTAAATGCAAGCAGAGCTTTGTAAGTTTGAAGACAGCTTGATCTACTTAGCAAGTTCCAGCCAACCAGAACTAACGGTGTGCACTGCCACCACCACCTGGCTGTCATTTCAACTCTTCATCCCATTTTATTTACTTCATAGCATCTATCCATATCTCATATTGTTACATTTCTTAGTTTCTTATCTGTTGTTTCCATAAGCTTCACTAACTAACAGAACTTTCAAATCTTTGTCAATATGACATAATATTTGTACACCAGTGCCTTAATTTGCATTTTAATGACTCAATTTAATGACACAGTTGCTTTTCTGTTACTGTGATATAATGCTTTGAACAAAAGCAATTTAAAAAAATAGTTTATTTTCGTGTACAGTTCCAAAGGGATAGGAGTCCATGATGGCTGAGCAGGGGTGTTGCATCTGGAGCAGGATGCTGAGAGCTCAAATCCTTTACTATAAACACAAAACAGACAGAGCAAACTGGAAGTAAGAGAGGCTTTTTACCCTCAAAACCCGCCTCCCCAGTACCAAACTTCCTCCAGCTAGGCCATTCCTCTTTAACTTCCCCAAACAGCACTCTCCACTGAGGATCAAGTGTTCAAATACAGGAGCCTATGGGAACATTCTCATTTAAACCATCATACTGAGTTGTGGTGATGTGGTATATATTTAATAAAACCAGTCTGGAATATCAAAGAAGAGATCTACCCATAGTCAATCCAGGAGAATCAGAGAGTGGTAACTCACACCTTTAATCCCAGCACAGGGAAAGCATGATTGGCGCCTTGCCTTTAATCCCATAACTCCACAGACAGAGATCTTTCTGTGTTTCTGTGAGTTCATGGCCTAACTACCAAATAGGAGTAGCTCACACCTTTAATCTTAACCTAGATGTGAATCAACTGGGCAAAGGTATTTCTGACGTGGAAAGATTCATTCTGTAGAAGTGACGGGGAGTGAGACTGAGGAAGCTGGAAGATAATTGGATGAGATTTGACTGTGGTCTGTTTCCTCTTTCTGATATTCCACCTTTTCCCCGACATCTGGTACTGAGTTTAATATAACCAGAATTTGTGCAATACTGAATAAAGTGAAATCCACAGGAAAGCTTCTTATAGATGTTTAGTAGAAATGTGTGGTTTCCTCATTTTAGGAAGTGTTACATACTCTAGACCCAGTCTCCCCTTCAATAAAGTGATCCCTTTTACAGTAAGTCTATCATTTATTTTATTTATTTATTGTCTATTCCCTTACCGGAAGAGTTTGTTAAAATTTTAAAAGCATTCTAATATAAGGACAAGAGAAACAACTAGGACTCAGGTTCAGTTCTCAGCAAGCACATGGTGGCCCACAATCATCTGTAACTCCATTTCTACAGGATTAGACATGCTCCCCTGGCCTCTGAGACGATCAGGAACACATGTGATGTACAGACATACATATATGCAAAACACCCATACACATAAAGTTTTAAAAAAGAATACTAATGTGGGTACCCAGGGCAGCTTGGCTACACTTTTGCCATGACATGTGGGGCCCAAAACAACTTGGCCACACTGTTGCATGCCAGGCTTGATAGGAACCAGCTAAAAGGTAGGCCTGAGCCTCAGTTGACTGGCAGGTACCACCTAGTCTCCAGGAAAAGAAATAAAATTGGTTGTAGTGGGATTATGTTCTATTACATTGTAAATAATCGTCCTGCCTACTGGTTTAATAAAAAGTTGATTGGCCAGAAGGCAGACAGGAACTGTAGGCGGTGCTACTAGACTAAGAAAACTCTGCAAACAGAAAAAGCAGAGTAGAGACTTCAGAAGAGACACCAGGAGAGACACTTGCAGACCCAGAGGAAATGAGACCAAGATGCCTCTCTAAGAGAAGGTACCCAGCCCTGTGGCTAAACAAGATAAGAAAACGAGTTGAGTTAAGATGAAATAAAGAACCAGAGCAGCACCTCCATTTTTGAGCAAAAGTTCCTAGACCCCAGTTTTGAGACAAGCCTGAGGTCTACAAGGGACAAAGTTGGAACAAGAGAGGTGTCTTAGGGGCTGATAACAGCTAATTATTCATGGAATGTTCCAGGACTGGAGATAGCCTAGAAAGACCCAACCCAGAAGATAATCTAGGGAAGGTTTGGCAAACAGCCAGCTAAGACAACAGAGGAATTCTGGAAAGTCCCCCAAAACTAGTTAATCAGGATTGTATCCATATTAAGAACCCCTAATTGATTTATAACCATGTGGTTTTTGCCTTTAAAAACCCAGCTTGCAAAGGGGTGAGCACCTCCTCTGGCTATTGCCACACCTGTGTGCTGGACTGAGGTCCTTGTTGTGACTCCTAATTTTCAATAAATCTTACTTTTGCATTTCGGAGAATTCATGTCTCTGGTGGTCTCTTTGGGAGCCTTGTGACCAGGGTACAACAGAAGGAGCTAGCAAGTTATATGCCTGAGCCATAGGTCAATCAGCATGATATTAATATAAGCCTTTGTGTGATTACTGGGGCAAAGCAGCAGTGGGGCTGCAAGTGGGTCTGAAACCTCAGGTCTAGACCCAAAAGTCCAGCCCAGAAACTTCATACTACAATTGCTACCACCCAGCAATGGGCCAATCAGTATCCCAGGAGAAAATATGTAATGTTCCAGAGAAAATACCTAATGTTCCAGCCATTATAGATATCACCAGGTGTCCTTTAGCCTAGCACACACCTATTTTTCTTTTATTAATGACTCCCCTAGACAAATGCCAGGGACCTGAAGCCCTAAAATCTCCTCACCTCCAACATCGACCATTATAAACCCACCTCACTGGGGCTCAGGGCTCTCTATCAAACCACTGCCTTGGACACACAGAAAGACCAAGCTTGAGCTTGCTTGAATAAAGGCTCTTTGCTTTTACATACAGATCTGGCCTCCTTGGTGGTATTTGGGGGACCCCTCTATCTGGGCATAACACTAATATGACAATCATCGCAATAAAATACTCTATTTAATTTTTTTCCTCATGAATGTTTCACTGTTGTGATAAAATTATTCTATAACTTAGATTGTAGGATACAAAGATGGATACATGGTATTCATGCCTTGGGTAAGTTCCTCTCCTTGAATGTGGGTAAACCTGTGGCTTGCTTTAACCAGTAGCATAGGACAAAGTGTTGTATATCAAGTATGAGTTCACTCAGTCCATGAACTCAAGACACAGAGGCACCTTAAGAATGATATTAGCCTTTCCATCTCCTGGGGGATCAGCTTCTCAGGACTGACTCTTCTTTGCTTAACAAAGAGCTTGTTTTTTTGTTTTTTGTTTTTTAATTGTTCTCCAATTTACCCTTTTATCCAGTTAATTTCCATACCGCCAAATCTCTTATACAATGCCAAATGCAAAATCTTCGTTAAGGAATACCATTGGTTTTTCCAGGTTTCCTCACCCAACCTTTGCATAGGCTATGAAACTTCAGAAAACTGTCAGATAAATCTTAGAACAAAAGGTACCTGAGACAGAAGGTAACAATCACAAAAGGCAGATAAAACTTAGATGCTGACACTCTGGAATCAAAGCAGCTGCCACTCTGCAGGAATTCCCCCACAACAAAGATGATGAGATATCACACATGACCATGGAGCTGTAACTTCGGCCCTGTGGGTGAAGTCCACTTGTTCTGATGAAGTGAGTTACCACATGGAAAGATTTACATGACAATTAAAGATGGTGTCCACTCAACAAGGTTCCCAGTCCACCAGTCTGCAAGATCATGCATGCTACTGAGAGCCATGTAAGCTTGGAAGAAGAGCCCATCTGCTTGGAACCTTAGATAATGTCTGATTGAAGCTGCCGAGACCTCAGGAAGCAGAGGACAGAATGAAGGCAGCTAGATCACAACTCAGAGAGACTAGGAGAGAAAAATGAAATTTTTATAAGTTCTTAACCAATGAAGGATGTTTTAAACCTCTTGGTTTGTGGTAGTATTACTATCCAGTGATCGAGGATTCCAGAAAAAAGCTGCGTGTGCAGAGACTGATTGACTGACTTGGACTGATACTGTGGAAAGACTGGAATGTTTCAGGTCCAGAGGTTAGTTACTTTATCTTAGGCTAGCTCAAGTCCTCCAGAACAGCTATTATTCCTTGCTCAGCTTTGTATCAAAATCAACATCTTATGACTAATAGAATAATATAACCTATTAACTTAGCCAGCCACTAGCTTCCACCAACCCTAAAGCATCTGGGGCCTACAGGAATGCTTCCTCCATCTCACTGTACCTTCGTACCTGATATACCCTCCACTGTATTTTAAATATGCCTTGATCCACGACTTCCATAGTTGTATAAATCTATATAACACTCTGTAAAACTGCTTTCACATTGAAACATGAAATTTGGGGCAACCTAAATTTCCCAGGCTATGGCTACTGTGAATAGCTCCAGAATAAACTATCTCTTATTCCCTTTTAAGTGAGAGCTCTGTGGGCTGGAGAGATGGCTTAGTGGTTAAGACCCTGACTGCTCTTCCAGAGGACCCAGGTTTAATTCCCAGCAACCACATGATAGCTCACAGCTGTCTGTAACTTCAAGTCCAGAGGATCTGACATTCTCACATAAATATACAGGCAAAATACAATACTCATAAAATAAAAGCGAGAGCTCTGATTTTTGCATTGACATTGCTAACTCACTGAAAGTGTAGAAAATGCTACATTTTATTGTTTTCCAGGATTAAATCAACCAAGTCTGTTAAGGTTGATAATTTAACTAACTATTTTTTAGAGGGCCTCACTTCATATTTCATAAAGGAACATTAAGACTTATATAACTGAGGATATAAGCTCATGGGAATGAGAATAGTGAACCCTTTTCACCAAGATGGTGCCGAAAGCGAAGAAGGAAGCTCCTGCCCCTCCCAAAGCCGAAGCCAAAGCAAAGGCCTTGAAAGCCAAGAAAGCAGTGCTGAAAGGTGTCCACAGCCACAAGAAAAAGAAGATCCGCACGTCACCCACCTTCCGGCGGCCCAAGACCCTTAGGCTCAGGAGGCAGCCCAAATACCCTTGAAAGAGCGCACCCAGGAGAAACAAGCTTGACCACTATGCCATCATCAAGTTCCCCCTGACCACTGAGTCAGCCATGAAGAAGATAGAAGACAACAACACACTTGTGTTCATTGTGGATGTCAAGGCCAACAAGCACCAGATCAAACAGGCTGTGAAGAAACTCTGTGACATAGATGTGGCCAAAGTCAACACCCTCATAAGGCCTGACGGAGAAAAGAAGGCATATGTTCGATTGGCTCCTGATTATGATGCACTGGATGTCGCCAACAAAATTGGGATCATCTAAACTCAGTCCAGCTGGCTAATTCTAAATATACTTTTTCCACCATTAAAAAAAAAAAAAAAAAAAAAAAGACTTATATAACTGAGAAGACCCGTGAGGGAAAGGGGCATGAGGAGGGCCCTCAACCCTATTTCTTTACTTATGGAATGACCATTGCCCAAATCACATGGTCTCCCGAAAGGAGACCACTTCAGTAAAGGTACATCTAGTCCTGCCAGATGTGGCTGCTAGGTTCTTCCCTTCACAAGGATGTCTCTGCTAGGCTCTAGTCCTCAGAAACTGTCAGTGATGCCCGTCAGGATTCTTGTTAACCTCCTGGCCAGTCCATTGTAAGGAGTGTAGACCCCGTAGCCAGCAGACTTATAATCCTTCATACTCAAGTCATCTTGACCCCGAGCCCTTCTCCCTTGCCCTTGGATGTTCTTTATTTTATAGGTTGGATTTCAAAACCAACTTTCTTGTAACTAAGTGTGGGTAGCATAACAGCTGAAGTTAACCTGTAAGCACCACTTACCCAAGGACAGACAACTTTCTGGGACTGTTGTTCATATGAGATAATAAAGCATATATTTTTACTTCAGCAAACATGGTTGGTTGTCTCAATTAGATTGGATGTGCTTCATCATCTGTAGGCTGGAGATATACAAGCAGAAAGGATGTATGCTTGTCCCTGATTGGCCAAAGGTGGAAAGTACACAGCCTTGTGGGTTTGGTCCTTACAGGCATCTGACTGACCTAATTCAGCACCATTCTTTGGGAATTTCAGATATGGACCTACCCAGTGTCTGTTTTCCTGGCCAGTGTTAAATAAAGCTTGCTTTAATTGGAGAGTCATGGATTTGGTCTCTCTCCTTGAAATTTACAGATTAGTCGCAGTTCCAAGCCCCAAATAGAGTGCAGTGGTAGTTACCTTATCCCAAGAAAGGGAGGGGTAAGGAACTTCCATTCTTTCGTGATGACTCCTGGGCAAGCAGAAGTCATTTAATCTGTTGCTTAGGTTACGAGCCACATCACCAGCCAAAGCAAGATGAAAACAAGGGCAGTCCCAAATTTCTGGCTATTGTGAAAGATGCCATTTAGATGCCGTCTCCTTGAGAAAAACAAGACTTCTAGCTCAAAATCCTGCAGGGAACATTTTCTTAAATATTTGTTTTTATTTTATGTAAATTGGTGTTTTGCCTACATGTATAACTGTGTAAGGGTGTCAGATCTTGGAATTATAGACAGTTGTTAGCTGCCATGTGGATGTTGGGAATCGAACTCAGGTCCTCCAGAAGAACAGTCAGTGCTCTTAACCAATGAGCCATCTCTCCAGCCCTGGAGTTTTTATTTTAGAAAATAAAAGGACAAGGGCATTAAGATTTGTTCATTCTAAACCTAATTTAATTCTAATTTTAAATCTAGATGTTGGTGGGATCTACATGCCAGTGAACCTGGACCTGTACCAGTTACTCCCCAAGTATAAGGGAAAAGGGTGTCAGACATGAAGACAAGATACAGAGATATGTTCAAATGAAACCAAATATAGACATTAAATTTTTCTTCTCAGTGCTGGGGACTGAAGTCAGGACTTTGAGCATGCTGGGAAAGTGTTCTGCCCTACTGGGCTACACTTTTTGATCCAACATAGAAATTCATATTTCACAGTTTATAGAAATAATTAGCATTGTTTACCATAATGATCTTTGCCTTTATGGCTTCTGTGGCTCTTTCATTTTTCCCCTTTTAAATGCATTGGACCGTATCCAAATTCGTAAGCCAAGTACAAGCTTTTTTCACAAAGATATGAATTTATTTTTACAGTGGTTCCACCTTCTCCTTTTGCCCTCTTTTCCATTTTCTATAATAATCCTGTATTATTCCTCCCACTCAAAAGCAGAGAAAGACAGCCCCAGGACTTCCTCCCCCAACATACTTACAGGAAAGAATAGAAACAATTCAGCTTCAGCTGGGCCAGCACAAAACCCAGGAAGCTTTTCTTGGATTTGGGAGTCCTGCTCAAGCAGTGGAGGTACTTTCCAGCAATTTGGTTTTATTATTTTTGATTCTGCTCTTGCGGCAGAGACGTTGTCTGTCATTGTGCTGTTCAGTAATCTTTGCCAAGCTTAATTCCAGTTCAGTTGTTTGGAGGGTTTGAGTGACCACAGGAGAAGGTTTTTATAAATCTCCTTGTTTGGTGCATTGGCAATTTGCTCAGGAAATATGAGTCAGGCGCCCTCCCTCCCTCTCAGGAAAATAGCTTGATTTATTTCCTCTAAACTGAAGGCAAGCCCACAAATATGACCATCACACTTGGCCCTACCTTGGTAGAAGATCCCAAAAGGCACTGCAGGAAGCAGCATTTGCCTAAGAAGTACATACTGGAGAATACTGAAGGTAATTTTGGTGAGGTTGAGACCCCTGGGAACACTGGCTGATGTGAGAATTTAACATCTCAAAGTGGACCTGACTGCCAGGTTCTCCCAGCATCCCTCAGTCCCTACCCGTTAGAGTGCCCTCCTGGCTGGCACACCCTGCCCCTTACCCTAAACTTCCAACCCAGGGGCTGGAATGCTCTTCCTTATATAACCCAACCATTTTATTTTGTTCTGTTGTTTTTGTTAGTCTGTTCTCGTTTGTGCCTCCTGCACCTGATTCTCCTGTTCTCCCCTTTCTCTTCCCCTTTGTCCACTCGGGACTCTCCCAGATGTCCCTCTCTCCCTTATATCTATAACAGACTTTCTCCTCCATCATACCTAGGAGCAATCATGGTCTTTCCTTTTTATTTCTTTTTGTCATTCAACTTTAGACAGCAAGCAGATACATTTTAAATATAATCTATGTATTCGGGCAATGTAATATGTCAACCCACAATTTCATAGATGTTATTGCTTACGGTTGGGTTAAATAAAAAGTTTAAAAGTCCAAGGAAAACAGGAAGGAAATGGTAATGTGGTCAGCAGGCAGACTTGGCAATATCTGAAAGTGGTGCCTGAACAATGGTTTATAGACAGCTGATGTTTCAGAAACATTGTCCATTTAAAACAGCCGAGATTCCTGTCCAGCAGAGCTCTTGCTTCTGAGCAGTTCTGTGCTTTAAGCAGCTTCACAAACCTCTGAATTGGCTCCTTCATTTGTAGTATAATGATAATTCACAACGTAAAGCTCTTCACAGAAACTAAGTTTCGAGATTCCCATCCAGGATATGGGGAGTACAGCTTGTGCTCATTAAAAGGCACATTCTATCTGATTCTTTCATATCTGTGTCTCCCGACTCTTACTTATTGTCATTTATCTTACATAAAAATCTTAAAGCCAGAAAGCAAGCAATCGGTTCACCTAGCCAACCCTAGCGTTAGAAAATGCTGGCACCCCTGAGGAAAAAAAGCTCCAGAACTGGGCTCTGTCGTAGGGTACAGAGGACTGGATTGTCATTTTGCCCTGACTGCAACAGGAACTTAACCTAAAAAGTAAATACAAGACAAGCACAAGATTATCTGTTTTGTGTTGTTGCCAGCTACCTGTCTCCCGAGGTCACCATCTCTGCTTGTGTGTGTTGTGGGATTGTTTTCAGAACCAAGAGGCTGTGGTTCAAGTTCAGGACAGTTCAGCAAACTTTTCTTTTCCATGTCAGGACTTGATTTGCATCTGTTTGGGAATAAATATGAATAGGGCAAAGTTTCTAAACTTTCACATATTCATTTACAATATTTAGTTAATTTAACTTAAATAGAAACTATGTAGAATCATGGGAAATCAAACAGAAACTGCTATTATCCACGTGAGATTTACAGTATGAAGATGACCATGGCAGGGTTATACAGGTGATTTTTTAAAAATAAAAATGAGAGTTATTCAGTTCTTTTACATGATAGGGGCTGAGTAAATCAACAATGGTTGCCTACTCACTTGAGAAGCAGAAAATGTAATAGTTGCCCAATCAAGGATGCTCAGCAGTCTGTGAAGGTTTGGAAAGTCGCTGGATGGAGAGAATGAGTCCATGTTGAAATGCTGAAGAAACTGGCATCTGATGTCTGCAGAGGACCACAGTAGCATTTCTGGATGTAGCTGCTCAGAGTGCAGTTTTCATGAAGCTTTTTCTGTGGATTTCTTTTTCATCTGGGCTGCCCCATCTAAATTACCACTCATATTAAGGCATATAACTGTTAAACAGTCAGTTAAAAAAAATAAAATTGGGGACTAGAGATAACTCAGCAGTTAAGAGCACTGGCTTCTCTTCCAGAGGGTCCAGCTTTGATTCTGCCAGCTCACAACCATCTGTAACTCCAGTTCCAAAGTATCCATCAGCCTTTCTGGTCTCTAAGGGCACCAGACATGCCTGTGGT
The DNA here is from genome assembly GCA_004025045.1 of Sigmodon hispidus. NCBI lineage: Eukaryota > Metazoa > Chordata > Mammalia > Rodentia > Cricetidae > Sigmodon > Sigmodon hispidus. Next base: position 57,139 of record PVIH01001263.1, on the reverse strand, counting down.
GCACAGACATACGTACAAACAAAATACTTATACACATAAAATAAAATAGATTTTTTTAATTTGAAAACTAATGTTTATGTGCATGCATACCATAATTTTACTAATTTAAATTAGGAATAACCTACAACTTGCAAATAATTATGCAAATTATAAAATCATTATGATTAATTGCTTTTACACAGAGATTTTATTTACTCTTACTGAACTTTAGTATCCATGTACAAAAGCATGTAGTTCTTACCAGAATGCTGGTTGACATTTTCATTTAAGTTAAAGATTAGAATGAGAGCAAAATAGAAAGACTGCAAGGAGTGACCTCACACTCATCCATGTGGCAATGATTCTTCACTGATGCTGCCAGTTTTTTTTTAATACTGAAAGTATGCCTTCATTTTTTTTTCTGCTCACAATTTAATTGCAACACACAGAAACACATACATTTTTTGTTAGATTATTTAAAAAGAAGCTATAGAGATATGGAAGGCAGAAAGCAAATAAGACTTGGTCTGACCTTCAGCAGGACCATACTTATTCATGGCAAGAGGGTACTTTATCAACCACATGTATGGATGACTATAATGCCTACAGAAGAAGATGGGGTGCTGCCTGTTATAGGGATGGAGATTACTTCCATAGTCTGCAAACAAAGCTGAGGAGTGTAGCTTTTTTTTTTTTTTTTAGCAGGAAGCTATCACCTTTAATTTACAATATTAACATTTTTTTCTTTTCTTTAGATTTATTTATTTTTTATTTTATGCATATACAAATTGTGTCTAAATGCATGTCTGTGCACTATGTATGTGCAGGTGTCTGAATCCCTGGGACTGGAATTATAGAAGGTTATTAGCTCACATGTTGGTGTGGGGAACTAAACTGAGATCTCTGGAAGGGCAGGCAGGGCCTTACTCAGGGTCTCATTGCAGTGGAGAGACACTAACGACTCCCTTTTCATACTGTTATTTATCTATATTTGTTTTTATTTATTTATTTTTTTAAACTTTATTTATTTATTTATTTGCCTTGGTGTTTGCCTGGAACTGGAACTACAGACAGTTGTTAGCTGCCATGTGGTTGCTGGGAATCGAACCCGGGTCCTCTGGAAGAGCAGACGGTGCTCTTAACCGCTGAGCCATCTCTCCAGCCCCCTATTTTTGTTTTTATATTTCAAAGTTTCCCCTCCCACCTCTCCCCTCATTCCCCCATTCACTCTTCTTCCTCTTTCTGTTTCTCTTTTAAAAATTTGGGCAGGCCTCCAGTGGACATCAAGTTGCAGTGAGACTAGGTACCTCCACTTTTATTAAGGTTGGACAAGGCAATCTGGTAGGAGGAATGGGTCCAAAAATTTGGCAGCAGAAGGTAGACCCTGTTTCCACTGTTAGAAGTCTCACTGGAAGACCAAGTTACACAACTGTAACATATATGCAGGCTGAGGTCACTCTTATGCATGCTCTCTAGTTGTCAGTTCAGTCTCTGTGAGCTATTGGAGAATATTTGATCACACTGTGAACCCTGAGATTGCAATATTTACTCAAGAAACCTGCTTCTAGCTGTGGTGTGACTCAGTCCTAGCACACATCTTTAATCAAAAAGTTTTCTGCTTGGAAACTGAAAACAGGATGAAACAAAATCAACCATAGGTCAAGAGGTGAAGCAAACAACCAGTTGATAGGAAGTCAGGAGGAGAGAGAGAGAGAGAGAGAGAGAGAGAGAGAGAGAGAGAGAGAGAGAGAGAGAGAGAGAGAGAGAGGAAGGAGGAGAGAGGGAGAGAGGGAGAAAAAGGGAGAGAGGGAAAGGCACAGGAAGAAGTAGAAAGGAAGGACTTGGAGAAATTCTGTTTGAGGAGAAACCTTTCTTTCTGGGATTCTGGGATGACAGTGGAGGAGGAAGTAGCTGGGAGCTTTCTCTGTCTCTCTGAGCTAGCAGGTTTTTATCCCAGCATCTGGCTTCAAAGTCTTTATTGATAATATAGAATGATACTTAGTTTAAAACAACAGTGAGCTGACCATGGCAACTTTATAAAAAACAATATATACTTAAGGTTGGCTTACAGTTTCTGAGGTTTAGTTCATTATTGTCATGACAAGAAGCATGGCAGTGTGCAAGCAGACCTGGTGCTGGAGAAGGAGCTGAGTGTTCTACATGTTGATCTGAAAGCAGAAAGAGAAACTATGTATCACACTGGGAGTAGCTTGAGCATATAAGACCTCAAAGCCCTTCTTCACAGTGGCAAACTTCCTTCAACAACTACTCCAAAGGCCACACCTCCTAATAGTGCCTCTTCTTATGGATCAAGTATTCAGACACAAGTGTGGGGGTCATAGCTATTCAAATAACCATAAGCAGCTGGTGCTTTTAACTACTGAACCATCTCTGCAGCTCAAATGAACACTTTTGTTGTTCAGTTTGAGTCTAGGTAATGAGAGATCAGGATCAATCCATTGTTATAGTTTTTTTTTTTCAGCTTCTATGGCATAAATAATCCCATTATTGCTATTCTCTTTATTTTTTTTTCTCCTTTTCCTATCTGCTGGGAGCCAGGGCTAAAGTTTCCACTGTTTTAAGCTCTGCCAGGAATTCCACAGTTTCCTTTTACTTAAGTCTCTTCCCAGACCACAGGTGACTCCCTTCAGGCAATTGACTGATAATAGATAGATCTCCATAGTAACACACCCTGTTTAGCAAAACACCCTTTAACTGTGGAATTTTCCCACCTTATGTGCCTACATGCACTTCCCCTTTTGAGTCCTTATTTAACTACTGGCTGAAAAATAAAGTTTTGAAACTTGATCAGAAAGTTTTGTCTTGCTCCCATCCCTTCCTTGTGTTTCTTGGCCCCCCCACTTCCCCCCCACACACACTTGTTTTGCCCCCTTTCTTCAGGTCCACATTGAAGACCTCGTTGGCTGGGGCACCCTTCACCCTCTCTTCCTTTCTCCAGTCCTGGGGAATGAACCCCCTGAACTATATCCACAATTCTTTTTTAAAGTTTTATTTTGAGAGGAAGTCTTGTTAAAATGCCCAAGTTGGCTCTTCTGTCCCAACTACCCAAATTTAAGTGCACTTAAATGATTAGAAGTAATGAGGTTTGGATATTTACCTTTGCTTTTAATATACTTACTTCCTAGATTGTAATAATCAGTGAAAGTTTACTTAATTTGTAATTGTCGTTTAACAACCAACTCAAAAAACTTGCCGCAATAAAATAATCTATTTCTGTGAGTCAGTCTGAGCTGGATGTAGCACTGCTGGAAGCCTCTTGACACACTAACATTTGTCTTTCTTCTTTCCTGTTCTTCTTCTTTGCAATTAGGATTTATGCAGCAGCGTGCCTTAGCAGGTTGGGGCCAAAGTATGCCACAAAAATTGCACCATGAAATAGCTCTCACACAAGAGATTTGTTAGGGTGGGGGAGCTAGGATGAAGAGGAAAGAAGAGAGAGACAGAGCGGGAGAGTAGGGATAATGACAGGGAAATTTTAAAGTGTATGCATGTTACATTTGGTGGCTGATGTTGACACGGTTGCTGATGCTGAGTTACTGAAGGCAAGCTGGGGCTACTACTTTCCCCAATAACTCAGAGGTATCCATGATGTCTTGAGAAGTGTGATAGTAATAAAAAAAAAGCCAACAATAACAACTACACAAAAGAGTCTTCCTTATAGAGCAGTAGATTAAATAAATGTAATTACTACACATTTGTCTTAAAATCATAGAGTAACCCTCAGTATTCCCAAGAGAAAAATAAGAGATTGGGGGCTGAGTCTGAACAGTATAATTTGGAAGATAGGGCTGATGAACGAGAACTAATATGCCTATCTATATAGAAAAAATTTAAAGCAAAGCTTGCTGAGAGTAAAGGAAATCACAAGGTGATATGTGTGTTGTTGTGAAATCCTCCTAAAAAGTGGAAGAACTGAGGCAGGTGTGGTGGTGTAATTCTGTTACTGATGAGGCAGAGACAGGAGGAGTTCAAGGTCATCCTCAGCTATACAATATATTCTGGGCTAGGCTGAACTACATGAGACTCTGCCACAAACAAACAACTAACCCAGAAGCATCAGAATTAGAAACATGAAAAGATACAATTGGAAGAAATTTCTAAAAGTAGAGCAAAAAATTATAAAGAAAATGGAAGACATAAAAAATAGTTGCTTTCAGGTTGGGATGGTTTTTTTTTACTCAAACTGCATTCTTCCAAAATAGAGAAGCCTGGGCCAATGACTCACGAGAATCTTGTTACTGCGTTTTCCTAACCAGAAACTCGGGGCACCTGCCATGGCCAGGGTCTACAAGATCCCCACAATCTTGGAGTAATCTGACTTCATGATTTTCAGGGTGTGTGTGTTGGTAAGGAATTACCTCCATGGGGCAATGTAGCTTGTTGTAGTATGGCCAGTCTTTTAAAACAATAACCAGCCAGTCCTCGCTTGGGGTTGCATGAGCAAGGGTCTGGTGGTGGTGTGGAGGATCCCTATTTGAAATTTACTGGTCAGTTAGAGTGGAAGTTTGAATATAAATGGCCCTCATAATCTCAGAGGGAGTGGCATTATTAGGAGATGTGGCTTTGCTGGAGTGGGGATGGCCTTGTTGGAGGGAGCGTGTTACTGTGGGGGTGGGCTTTTGGGTTTTCTATGCTCAGGAAACCACCCAGTGTCTCAGTTGACTTCCTGTAGCCTGCAAGATCTAGGACTTTCAGCTATTCTAGTACCATGTCTGCCTGCATGCTGCCTGTTCCCCTTCATGATAATAACAGACTGAACCTCTGAATCTGAAAGTGAGCTACCACAATAAAATCTTTCCTTTATAAAAGTTGCTGTGGTTATTATGTCTCTTCACAGCAATAGAAACCCTAATTAAGACAGAGGACTTGTGCTTTAGCCTGACTGGCTAGCCTTTCTAATCTGGCATTCTGACACCTCATTCTGTCTAATAGTCTTTTCTCATAAAAAGAGAGAGAGAGAGAGAGAGAGAACGCTAAATCCCAAAAGGAGCATCTGACCCTCATGTTTATTTAGATATTGTTAGAGCATCCTGAAGAATCGCAAATGAATTTAACACTTGGAATCAAACCTTAGCTTAGTCTTCTCTACTTTGGTGGCCTGCTATTAAAGAAGCAGAGTCTCTCTCTCTTTCTCTCCATATATATGTAGTGGGATTCAGGTATCATTTGGTGAAACTTGGGGACGTATCTCTGGAGTACTGGGAGCGTGAATGGGGCGTGGCCAGACCCCATTGAGACATGGAGACCCTAACCCTCCTTCCTGTTTGTTCCTGCATTCTCCAGGAGCAGATCAAACCATCATTAGACATTTCACTCTCCAAAAATTGTCTTAAAGTTCAAATTATATAAATGAGTGTTTATATAACCCCTTAATAAATATTAATCCTTTATATAATATATTGATAATATACATTTTGCTAAATATATGTATATATTTACTATAACCAACCAAGATTTGTTCATTATGCCCACGATACTGTAAGAGGGGTCTCTGAGCAACTTGACCTCACTATTTGGATGGCTTGTGAAAACAGAATAGTCATAAACATGATACAAGCTGAAAAGTGTGTGTGTGGGGGGAATCTGTGTCATGCTAGAAAGATAATGTTGCATCTACATTTTCAGGAACATGACTCCAGATGGCAGCACTAATAGAGCCCTCTAAAGCCTCCACACTTTTGGCAACAAATTGGAGGAAAATTCAGAAATAGGCGACTCTTCTCCAATGTCATGGAACAGTGAGTTAGCACATTGAAGAAAATAACTTTAGCTTTAACATCATTAATAAAATCTTGATCTTAATGAAGTGTGGGCCTGTTTAAGTAAGTTAGGGAGACGTCATTGCCAAATGATTTATAGAGATAGCCCCTGCCAAATGAGTTACAGAGTCAACCATTGCCAAATAGCCCCTACAACTGTTGCACATATCCTCACCTTCTAGACATCCAGGAAAAGGAAGCCCAGAGACTTTTAATGAAATTTGAAGGTGAAAAAAGGTAAAATGCATAACAAAAGGGGAAATTGTTAGAAACATGTTTTCCCACCCCTCCCCAAATTATTTTTTTGCAAAATCCAGGGCACTTATCTTAAAGAGAATAAGAGACAGATTATTCTGGAGCTATTTTGAATGGTGCTGGCCTAGGAGCACAGATTTAAGTTGCCCAAAATTCCAATGTGGAAGCTGTCTCATAGTTTTACAGAACAAAAAAATGTCATGAATCAAAACAAGTTTAAAATACAGTGGAGGGAACATCAGAGAGGCAGGTCAGTGAGATGGGCAAGCTTTGGAGTTGGTGGAAGCCAGTGGCCTGCTAGGTTAATAGATTCCAAAAGGTTCTGATTAGACACAAGGCGTTGGTTCTGATACAAAGCTGAGCAAGGAATGACTGCTCTGAGGACTGATCTAGCCCAGGATAAGGTAACTAACCTTTGAACCTGCAACATTCCAGTCTCCCCACACTATCAGCCTCAATCAGTCAGTCATCCTCTGCACACACAGCTTCCTTCCTGGGGTTCTGTGTTCACAAAAGATGGTCAGGCCTGCTAGGGCCTATATTTCCAGAACTTTGGTCTGTCTCTTTGTTCCCATTGGCCAATCCTGTCAGAACCAAATTCCCACCAATGGGATAAAGCACAGGTATTTTCAGATATAAAAGACAAGAGGCCATCTTGGCCCACTAACCTGTTTTGGTTTCTGGTGCACACACTTTTCTTTCTTTCTTTCTTTTTAAATAAAAGTCTGTGTTTTCATTTGTGTTTTTTCCAAGGTTATCCTTTTTCAACACTAAGGACAAAAGAGTTCTTGAACATTTCTAAAAGGAAAAAACCAAAGCAAAACAACATGATAGTATAAACAACTTCTTACTTGTAGCAAAAGTACAGTGGAGAAACATCTTCAGAATTCCGTGGCAAAAGATTTCTACTGAGAATTTTGTTTTCCAGAAAACTTTCATTCCAACTGAGGATAAAGCACAGATATTACAAATGTTCCTCTTCTCCTGAGATCACACAGGGATGCTTTGTTCACTAAACCTGGACTTTTAATTTGGCTTGATTTGGCTGATTACATTGGTGGAGAAACCCATTCCTGGAGATTTAAAAAATGCCAATAACAAACAACTTTTTGCATTTGAAAATTGTGGAAGAAAACTTAGTACTTTGGACAAATGTTTGTCAGTGAATTAACTGTGAGTTCATGGAAACAATAGTGATAATTGTTACTAATCCTAGAAAAAGCCCCTTCCCCCAAAAATGTACAGTTGGGCATGGTGGTGCAAGGCTTTAATCCAAGCGTGGGGGGTTTGGGGGCGGGGTGGGGGGAGGGGCAGGGGCAGGGCGGCTGTTACTCTCCCTCTATCTTTCTGTCCACCAGATGTGATCAGCTTTCAATTTGAGGTAAGTCCATTTCCCAGTCACTACCTAAAGAGATACCAGGTATATTTACCTGGGTCCAGAATCCCCAGGATCCCCTGCCAAGCAGCAGCTGTGCCAGGGTGAACCCTTTCTGTTCTGGAGCAGAGACAGTCTCTGATCTGGGGAGCCTTTGGGTTTGGAGAAGTCCTTCTCAAAGGCTATCCCAACCCATTTCTCAACCCCAGGTTTTAGCATGGGGCACCTTGCCCTCGTCTTTGGTTTTCCACACAGTCTTGGAAATGGGCAGTACCAGGTCTAAACCTGATCTTTAGTCACTCACGGGGCATCTGCAATGAAATTTATCCAAATGGGGCTGTTTCATACCATATGCCCCAAATGCCTGGTTTTCTTTTGTTCTGTGGCCTGGCCTCAGTACACTCTAGAAAAAGTTAAAATGGCCACCAGAGGGCACCCTTGACTTTAACATCCTCTACGATCTTGAAAAGTTCTGCCTGCAAATGAACAAGTGGTCTGAGTTCCCTTACATCCAGGGGCTGGGGGTTCTGAGCTCCTGTATGTCTTTCTGTAGCTAGTGCTCAACAGCTTATGTCTTGTTGGCTAGGGTTGCAGCTTCTCCGGACACGGACACTCGCTCATCCGGGGATTTGGACCCTGCTCCCTCTGCCCTGTAGGAGTCACTGGTACTGCCGCCCCTTCCCCAAACCCCGCCCGCTCTCCCCCTCCTACACCACATCTTCACCTAGAGGCCGACTCTTCGCTTTACCCATGCCTTCCCTCTTCTTCCCCATCAGGGACAAAGGCTGAGTGAGAGCCAACCTCCTTTTCCTTACCCACCGCTCTCTATTCCTCTCCCTATTGCCTTTCCTTCTCTTCTATCACCACAGGACCCACCCACCCCCCTTTCTAATATGCCAACCTGCACCCTGGTCCTCATTCACACACTGGCCTACCCCCCCTGAATTTTTTCTGGTGGCTTCTCATACGTGGTTCTGGCAGATTCCTACCCTCCTCTGCCCGCTCCGAGGGATGGCCAGAGTGGAGGGAATTGCTTGCGTCCACATCACTTTCTCTCTTCAGGACCTCTCGCAGATCAAAGAGCGGTTCAGCTTCTTTCCTGCTAACTCTTCTGCTATATTAAGGAGTTCTGTTATCTTTCCCAAGCCTGAGACCTGACTTGGCATGACCTTTTTGATGTCATCCAGGCCTCTACTCTCACTTCCGAGGATGGGTTCAGCTAGACAGTGCACAGATCAGCCCCATCCAGTGGACAGTTATGGTCCCTGCGGATTACAAGATAGTGCCAGCTACAGAATCCAACTGGGACTACCAGCAGTGTCAAATGGCCATCAGAGGAGAGACCCCACAACCCGTTGCCCCTTTCAAGGGATAGAAATGGACTCAAACAGAATTGTTCATTTTGATAAGCTCTGAGAGTTTACACAGTGAGCTGTTGAAATTTGACCATTTTTCTAAATCAATTACAAGAGACCATGATTTAATATATCCTCCTTGACGCAGCATCCTCAGCAGGAGCCACAGTCCTGGCTACGCATTTCATTTCTCAGGCATCACTAGATATTAGAGAGAAGCTAAAAAAAAAAAAAAAAAAAAAAAAAAAAAAAAAAAAAAAAAAAAAAAAAAAAAAAAAAAAAAAAAAAAAAAAAAAAAAAAAAAAAAAAAAAAAAAAAAAAAAAAAAAAAAAAAAAAAAAAAAAAAAAAAAAAAAAAAAAAAAAAAAAAAAAAAAAAAAAAAAAAAAAAAAAAAAAAAAAAAAAAAAAAAAAAAA